>JAPQRP010000006.1:35413292-35433620 GCA_037367295.1 Apogon hyalosoma | reverse complement strand
CATCTTAAATTTCAGCCCTGCTCAAAACTAACAAACATTCAGCAATTTTTGGGATTTTAACCTTTTAAATGCCAGTTTAATAGCATTTTGAGTGATTTATTTAAAAAAAATAATAAATTTTCCGTATAATAAATCGGAGGGTAGAACACTGGTGGTGATCACAGCTGTGGATATGTCAGATTAATAAGACAGATTTGACTGCATTAGTGTTTTTCTGTAGTGTCAGATACTCCCTCTGCTTTCCCTCCCATTAGAACCACATTTTTAATCTCATTGCCGTTACACTGTACAACCGTACCATTCTATTGTTGAACAGAACTGACCTTAAATCAGATTTTTATTTCTGAGACGTAGATTCCACCTTCTTCCCTCCTCGTTGCAGGGATCGTTCCTTCTCTGACGTACCAGGTTTTCTTCATGAAGAAGTTGTGGACAAACACCGTTCCAGGGAAGGACTCGTTCGCCGATTCCATCTTCCACTACTACCAGGTACAGCCACGGAAACACCGTCACAGCCCCTCTCACAAAACAATGAACGCTCTGGAACTTTTTTACTGCCTTTTCCGCCAAAATTGTTGACAGTTTTAACATTTTCATATTTATCTGTATCAATAATTATACATTCAAATCCTTATTTCTTTGCAGTTTAAAGGTTAGTAAAGTTAAAGAAGGTGGATGGATACCGGTGGTTAGAATTTGTAACAGGCGTCAGATGAAAAAAAACTGAAAACAAACATTGAAAACGAGGTAAAAGTCGAAATACAAAAACACACTGAGTCAGAAAATGTTCTTCATTGTCTTTAGTTTAGTTTACATAAAGAAAATGAGCTGAGTTCTTATTCAAATCGAATGTAAACGACGGTTGTGGTTTTAAACTCTGGTTAATGAACAGAAAACTTAAACCCTAAAGACAAAAGAAAAATTTCCATCACGATAAATATAATTCCAACAAAATGAAAACACTCTGCGATATAATGATCATTTCATCACCCTGCCCCAAAAAACCTACGTATTTAAATAAATGTTATAAATTAAAGTCAGCGGTAAAAGAAATATTCGGTTTCAATAAAGGGCCCTGTCGCAAGAATTTTTCGAACTTGTGTTCATGATGTTCTGACACTAAGTAGATGAACTACAGTTTGAACTGTTGAAAGTAATGATTGAAAGGATTGTTTGAGAACAAATGCTCCAGAGACAGAAGTGACGACACCTGTTTATCATGTCCTTCTTAATATCCAGAATTAATTGAATGTTGTACTAAAGCTGCTGACGCTGCCTCTGCTCTCCTTCTGATCAGGAGTTGCCTAAATACCTGCGTGGATACCACAAGTGCTCCAGAGAAGAGGTTTTCCAGCTGGCGGCGCTCATCTACCGCGTCAAGTTTGAAGACGACAAATCTCACTTTCCTACGATTCCCAAGATGCTCCGGGAGCTCGTTCCTCAGGACCTGATCCGTCAGATGTCGCCCGATGACTGGAAGAGGGTAAAACGTGCAGAACGTCCTGATGTTTGTACGTGTGTGTGTGTGTGTGTGTGTGTGTTTTAACGCTGCGCTGTTTGTCGTGTCAGTCGGTGGTGGCGTACTTCAACAGACAGGCCGGGAAGTCCAGGGAAGAAGCCAAACTCATGTTCCTCAAGACCATCTACAAATGGCCGACCTTTGGCTCCGCCTTCTTTGAGGTCAAGGTAAGATGAACCTGCCTTACTTCTTCACTGACTTCTCTTATGCCTTAGTATCTTCATTCACATGTATCTAGACCTGACCTAAAGCAAGAAATGTTTGATGCAATTCGTAAGACGCATCTACGCTTCATGGACAAAAGTATTGGGACACGTTGGGATAAATATCACTGCACTGGTTAGTTTGGTTTACATTATCTTTGCTTCCAAAATGCCTCAGAGATAGTTTTTTACTTAATTTCAACACTGATTTTATTTTTTATTTATCCGTGGCTATGATTTCACATGTTTAAACCATACGGACAAAAGTATTGGGACACATGTCTACAGCTGTAAGATGTAGATGTCCTGTTCATTGTGGTAGAAAATTATTTACAGTCAGAGCATGAAAAATATTTTAGAAATTTAGAGGAAGAACATTTAAAATCAGTCATGGATAAAAAAAAAAAAAATCAATGTTGAAAGAAATTCAGTAAAAACCATCTGTCATTTTGGAAACAAAGATAATTTAAACCAAACTGACCAATGTAATGATATTTATCCTGATATAAAACTATATTCTGATATTTGTCGTTATTGTTTTTATCCCAGACCCCTGTTAGAAAAGAAACACCTGAATTCAACGTGTCCACAGACTTTTGTCCACATAATTCAACCCATGGTTTAACTGATGCAGAAAGAATACGACGCTCTGAATATTAGTAGTTTAATTTTATTTCCCTGGTTCTTATTACAGACACCAAATAATGATCCACTTCATTGTTTCTTTTAATACTGCAGCTTAAAAGTCTGTAGGATTTTTATTTTCAAATATAACAAAACTAAATTGATCATTATAGTGTCTAGAATAAAGAGGCAGCATGTGAAGATTATAAGATTATCAAGTTTTCTTCTTCAAAATAATACAGATGTGTATAAACAGCGAGCTTTGTATTTTATTCAGTGAGTGACGTAAACATACACGACTGATATTAGTTCCGTCTACAACAGAATCAGCTACTTTTTATGAGTTTGGTAATTATTCAGTCATTGAAACAGAAATCAAACTCACTCCAGTTGAGGTTTAGCTCCATGTAGTTTCCTCAGGCCAGTTTTTGATTTAATAAATCAGATGCATCGGACTTTACTGTTGGCGTCTGAAACAAGAAAAACATCCTGTACTTCAAATGTGAAATTTATTATCGATGGACTGGCACTGACTTTTCCCCCCAAAATCAAACATAATGTAAAAACACAGACTGGACCTGGACGTTGCAGTTTTTAATGATTATATAATTGTACTGACCCTGAATTCATGGCTTGAAGGTCTGTGCAGCTGTAATGTAACGGTGTGAACGTTAATCCACAGCAAACCACCGAACCAAACTACCCAGAAATCCTGCTGATCGCCATCAACAAACATGGAGTCAGTCTGATCGACCCCAAAACCAAGGTTTGTGTTTCTACTCAAACCACCACCACTAAAGGTTCTTATTAATGCGTAGTTCAGCTGGTCTGGACCGGAGGGATTTCCAGTCCCGTCAGTAAAGGGACTGTTGAATAGGTCCTGGTCTGGATCAAACTGAAACATGGTGTCGTTCATGTACAAAAAAAACCCCAAACACACTACTACTGTCATCTCTACAACCCAAAGAAGAGTCAAACAAGTGTAAGACAAAAGATAAAAATTAGACCAATTAATAACATGTTTATCAGTAAAAACCAAGATGACAGTGAAAGTCAATCTGAGCAGTGTGAAAGTGACGGTTTTAATCTAAAGGATCCCTGTACCTTATTTAGATGAACGTACACTATATGGACAAAAGTATTGGGACACATGTCTACAGCTGTAAAACGTCCTGTTCATGATGAATTGAGATAAAAACAATATTTCCTTAAAGTTTAAATGGGAGATTTTTCTTAAGTGAGATGTGAAGAAAGGAGATGGTTCTTTGTGGTAGAAAATTCTTATTTATAGAGGAAGAACATTTAAAATCATAGTCATGGAGGGAAAAAAAAATCAATGTAAAGAGAAATTAAGTGAAAACCATCTGAAGCATTTTGGAAGCAAAGAAAATTTAAACCAAACTAACAATGCAATATTTATCCCAATATAAACTATATTATAACATTAGTCATTATTGTTTTGTATCTCAGACCCTGTTAAAAAAGAAACACGTGAAGTGAACATGTCCACATACTTTTGTCCATATAGTGGATGTCGGACGACGTTAGCAGGTCACTTTCTGTCTTTTTTTTGTGTGTATTCGTGATCATAGTCTCTCAAATGAACCAAACCACGGCTCAGTCAGATCCAGATCAGGACCTACCCCTCTGGTCAAATTAAAGGTTGTGGTCCCATTGAGGTCTGGGGGACAGTCAGTCATCAAACTACTGGGGCCTTCTGGGTAACGGAGTCCTACCTGTGTCTGTCCAGGACATCCTGACCACACACCCCTTCACCAACATCTCCAACTGGAGCAGCGGGAACACCTACTTCCACATCACCATCGGCAACCTGGTCAAAGGAAGCAAACTGCTGTGCGAGACGTCACTGGTGGGTCACGACCTCAGCGTAGGTACCGTCAAAAACCAGCCTGTCATGTTTTAAAGCTATGTAGGAAGGACAATCACTGACAAAGACACATTCAAGGAGGAAAGAGGAAAATAATCTGTTAAATTTACGTCACAAATTAAGAGACGTACAAAGGCTGTTTCTACCGGAGCGTTGACGTTGGTCTCATCCTGGGTTTTTAAGCGTCAGCGCCTCCTCTGGTCAGTAACAGGAACAGTCTGGGAGTTTGGAAACCTCATGTCCAGTGTTCACTCTGGTGGGTTCAGGACTTTAAAGCTGCGTACGACTCTCACCAGTTTTTCATCAGATCTGTAAAAGCCTCAGTATCATGAAGCCGCTGGTCTTTCCGTGTTTACTCACCTGAACCTCTTCCCTCACGGTGAACAGTTTCCAAGTGGACTCTATCAACAGTCCGTTTGTTTACAAACAGAGCAGGTCCGTCACTAGGGCATTTTCAGAGTTTTGTCATGACGTGCATTATGGCCACAGCGGCCTGGCAGGAAACTCACAGCTGGAACTCCACTTCCCACAATGCACGTCACGACTAAACTCTGAAAATGCCCTAGTGACGGACCTGCTCTGTTTGTAAACAAACGGACTGTTGATAGAGTCCACTTGGAAACTGTTCACCGTGAGGGAAGAGGTTCAGGTGAGTAAACACGGAAAGACTAGCGGCTTCATGATACTGAGGCTTTTACAGATCTGATGAAAAACTGGTGAGAGTCGTACGCAGCTTTCATAGAATGTACACAAATTAAACCTCAGCTTGTCCGTCCGTCCTCAGGGCTACAAGATGGACGACCTGCTGACGTCCTACATCAGCCAGATGTTGACCACCATGAATAAGCCGCGTTCAGGGCGGGGCCACAGTAAGTGAAGTTCTTACTGGCAGGAGGCCGCTGCGCTCGTCCGGCTCCTGCGCCCTGTTGGCCAGTACTGCAGCTGGGGGCGGACCTTCTCCAGCCAGCTGTGGTGGATGAGCCGCGGTCCTTCTGCGAGCTCCGAAGCCTCCGTCGTCACCGGGGTCAGTTCAGACGCCAGCAGCGACCCCGGGGAAGGCCCGAGCAACTACTACCGCTACACCAACGAAGAAGACGACCCGTCCAGCGAGGATGACTACCTCTGACCTGGAGGAGCTGGGCCTGGTCCCGATCCGGATCTGGGCTGAAAACCACAGCGGCTCCCTTCAGTGAGGGTCTACAGATGGCGGAGGTTTAACTCTGGACATTTGTGTGTAGTTGTACAAATGTGTTAAAAATATGTAAAAACGCCAGAAGTCTGAACTGAAACCCAGACACTGGTTCTGGTCTGAAGGTGGACTCCAAATGAAGAGTGTTTATAATATATTTGTTAGAAGAAATGTTGGATTTGATCCCTGTTGACACTGTCGTCATATTGTTAGTTTGCCAACGTGTCTGTAAGTTAGTTCAGCGTTTTTAAAGTCGGCCTTAAAAGATTTTTGACGAACAAGTTCCCTTTTTGTGTCTTGTTTTTGCTGTAATTAACAGTAAAAAGCATGAATTCAATACTGACGGTCTGTAACTAGAACCGCTTTAGAATCTCATTTTAATTTAAAGGTTCAGTGTGTAACAGTGACCCCAGTGGCTGTTTGGTGAACTGCAGTCAGCGTCGAGGCATCACATTTACGGGCAAACCACAGACCGTATATAAGAGGGCTGTCGAACTCACTTCAGTTCAGGTTCCACATTCAGCCCAGTTTCATCTCATGAGGGTCGGACCAGTTCAATACAAACAGAACCTGTAAATAATGACAGCTATACTTTTACCTTTGTCACTCAACAAACCATCTAGAAAAATGATTAAAAAAAACCACAACCTGACATTTCTTACAAAATAAGAGCAGTTTTAATTTAATAAGTAATAATAATAATTTTATCATTTACACGTGTACATTATGACTTGCGGCTCTAATAATTCACAGAACATTTATTAACAGGCACAATATTAAAGTGACGCCTTTTTCTTAAAATGAGAAAAAGAAGAAAAACCTGAAATGTGTTGTGCGATGGTCTTGTAATTTTACACTAAAATAGAAAAAATTGTCATCTATCGTTTATATTGTTTTACAGATCTGACCCACTTGAATTCACATTAGTCTGTAAGTGGAACCTGAATGAAAATGATTAACATCCTCGACTGTTCATATCTTCATTTTTCTGTAAATTCGACCCACGGGCTGAGCCAAGAAAGAACAAATACCTCTACGTTAAAAACCTCGAAGTAACTTTTGTTTCAGCTCCTGCAGCTTTAAAGAGCAACTGAAACTCCAGATATAACACATATATAAAATAACATCAAACCTCTACTGGTCCAAACCCGAACATGACAGTTGAATTTTCCTGTTGCTAGCTCCGTTAGCTTCCTCACATCCACTGCACAAATGTCACTGACATTAGATGTAGACGCAGCCATTAACATGATGCATTATGGGATGTACTCACATATGGAGCCTCAAGTGGTCATTGGAGGAACTGCAGATTTTGGCGTTGGCTTCATTTTTTTTTTTTTTTTTTTTTACCCATGAGTCGTTGCAGGCTGTAAACGCAGGAGGAGGGAACGAAGTCAGAGTTTCTGTTCTGAAAGAGTGAACCTTTAGGAATGAAAAATAAAATTAACACAGGGACATATGTTACACATTGCACCTTTAAAATCATTTTTAATCCTGTAGAACAAAACTGCAGACGTAGTTAGACTTTCATCTTATAAATTACAAAAGGAGGCGACGCAATGAGTAAAAAAGATGGTTTTAATCTTTCTGTGATCTTATATTTAACAAACACGTGTAAACAGATCCAATAGTGAACTGAGCTGAACTCACACCTGAAAAAGAGGCTGATGTTTCTAAAGAATCAACACTAGTGTGAAGTATCAATGTTGTTCTGTCGTTTCTGAAACTGTCTTTCGTCCTCACATTAACTGTTTGTTTTTTTAAATGTGGAATATCCATAATATGGGTTATATTTACAAGTCTTTTGTTAAATATTCTTACTTTTACTCTGACACTGTATAGTAAATTGTTTGGTTTCTATTAAAATGTGAAAAAAACAGTCAAAAAATCCTTAAACTGTGTTTTGTTTTTTGTTTTTTTTCTTTAGGGTTCTGATGCATTTATCTGCCGTTCGTAAACTTTAACCAGCTGTCGTCCGTATGTAAATGATCTGATAAAATAACTAAACAGTCGATCGAAACTGTGACGACAGTTAAAAAGAAAACCTAAAAGTGAAGATTTATCAAATGATTTAACACAAATTAACCCTTTGACGTCTAAACTTCATGTAGCTTTACTTTTCAGCCCAGTCGTGTACAGGTTTAAAGTGTCAGATACAGGTTTTATTTCAGAAATAATTCTTTTCGTTAGTGTTTAATCATCTGAGAATAAGAACTGTTGGGGTTTTCGGGTCTTTAACGTCACTAAAAGGAAGCAGGTCGCATTCAGTTGTTTTTCCTTTTCTTATTAGTTATATTTATATATTTTTTTAATTGTGGTTGTTGTTAAGGTGCATTAACGACTCAACATGGACAGAGTTCACATCTATTGAACTAAAAAGGACAATTAGATAAATGAGGGGTTTTAACAGAGGCAGAGCGGTGCGATTCTGCAGCTTCACCACGAGGTGTCACTAAATATTAGCTTTTTAAATACATTGAGCCTTTAATACAAATTTCATGACCAGATGTTAATCATTACCACAAGAAAAAAAACAAAACACTACAGATGCACGAAGAAGTCTTTTGAAAAGCTTAAAACAGCTGAAAAAGTAAAAACTAGTGCTGCATATCAACACCAATCTGGTTGTGATCGAGTATGATTTAACAGATGGTGATTCTGCTGAAAACTGGGCTGGAAATGAATATATCTGATGTTAACTTTGACCTCCCCTGTGCAGGTTTTTATTTATTTACTGCAGTTTATTAAAGGCTAAAGTTTGGTAATCTGCACATGAACCACACTTACACTCTTCAGCTCCAGTGTATTTTTTTTTTTAACTGACTTGTTTTTGCCAAATTCACTGAGCGAACAGGTGAGTAAATGAAATCTGATGTTTTTTTAATCTAACTTTAGAAGAATGAAAAATGCCTCATGTATAAAATATGATTCATGCATTTTTTTTAATTTATTTTTTAATCTCATTACAGTGGAATCTACAATTTCAGAGGTTTAAACCATGAAAAATAAACCACTGCCATCGGAGTTCAACATCAGTATTCAAACCCATCACCGTGTTCTTCCAGACTGAACGTGTCCCTGCAGACACACCTTGGACCTTTAAGACCATCACTGATGCCGATTTAGACCCTGATGTGGATTTAACAGGAGCCAAATCAGATGAGTTCAGGACGAAAAGAACGAAAACTCACCTGGTTCAAGGAGTCGTTTGGTCACATGATCCAAGTCCACTTTTCTCTGGTTTCATTGGTCTGATTTCTGTCAATCTGTAGGAAAAGTGTTTTAATTTAGTAGAAATAGCACCATGTGACCCTTCATCTCCAAATATTTGCAGCAAATTAGTTCATTATTGGTTCCCTCAGACTCATTTTTATTAAACTTTTTTTTTTTTACACTAATCCATCCGTTTCACCAGTGCCAATCCCTTGATCTCCTTTATTTTTGCATCAATAAACTGAACCAAATGTCCTGTTATGCTTTTTTCTTTTTTATCTGGTTGATTTAAACCTTTCCTTTTTTATTCCTGTAGTCTTAAACTCAGACATTTGCTTTGTCCCTTTTGTAAAATAAATTTCTTTTGACTGATTTGAACCAGTTTCTCTGATCAGAACATCTGTCGTCTGAGGCTTTTTAGGTTTTTTTTTTTTTGTCGGGGAAAAAGTGGAGATTTTAAAGGATTAACAGAGTTTAGTGTGAACAGTAAGAATTCAATATAGATGTTTATAAACTACATGGACGTAAATATTGGGACACATCACGTCTACAGCTGTAGGGTGACCTGTTGATGCTGATTTGAGATGAAAACATCAATATTTCCATAGATTTTAATGGCAGAGTTTTCTTCCTCAGTGAGATGTGAAGAAAGTAGATGGTTATAGTTGTGGTAGAAAATTATTATTTACAGTCAGAGCATGAAAAATATTTTTTAGAAATTTAGGGGTAGAACATTTAAAATCATAGTCATGGGGAAAAAAAATGTAATCTATGTTGAGAGAAATGAAGTCAAAACCATCTGAGGCATTTTGGAAACAAAGATAATTAAAATAAAACGAACCAATACAATACAATTTATCCCAAAATAAACTATATTCTGATATTTGTCACTGTTTTGTTTCCCAGATCCATTACAAAAGAAACACTTGAATTCAATTCAACGTGTCCGCATACTTTTGTCCATATAGTGTACAAGTAAAAAAAAAAAAAAAGTGTGGAATAAGAAGAACTACAGAGAAAAAGAACCAACATTGTATTTTCTAATATTTTAATACCAGATAACAGCAGCATTTACAACCAAACAAAGGTTACAATCATGTAAAAATAAGAAACAAACAGGAACGGAAGTGTCTCTGAAACCGAGAATAAAAAAGACGTTTCATCACAGGACAAACTGTTCTGGAGTTTTACACATGAACAACTGGTATCTGGGCTGGATTCTAGTCTACCCTACGGTTCTGGACGGTGTGGTTCAGAGACCACGTGGAGCGTTTTTACAGCACCTGAAAACACCTGGGACCGCACACGGAGGCTTCCACGGCACAACGGACATGTGGCCAGTCCCATAAGGCTTTGCTCTGTCTGTCCAAACACAAAGGAAGCCGTTTGTGTCGTTAACGTCGCAGATTGTCCTTGTGGAATTTGACTCAGTCTCCATCTTTTGGAACATGCGAAGCAGCAGCAGCATCATCATCATCATCATCATCATGCAAAGGTCAAACCAACCCGACAAACGTCTGCGTCCAAGATGCAAAGTTCTTTTAAACGGCGGATACAAAAAGTCGTGAGCGTCTCAGAGGCAGAAGTCGCTTTTCCGTTGACCCTCAAATTGCACGAATATAACTTGCGCATAAAAATTTGCCAAATGGAGAAAACTGTAATTTCACCAAAACTCTAATTTTTCAATGAAGAGTTTTTTCACGCTGGCATGAGGTGGTTTTACAGGTGCAGCGAAATCGGTATATCGCGCAAACCTGCGATGGAAAGACCCTTTCTAGAGTCACGTGAACAAAAAAAAAACAGATGTTACAACAAGAAGAAGAGTTTTCAAACAAACATGGTGTGGCATGTGTGCGCACACAGGAAACCACATCCTTTTTAATTCAGGACAGAGGAGCATTCTACACTCAAAACAACAGATGCTTACGTCCGTCGCCATGGTTATGGAATGACTCCTCCCGATCAGTAAACAAATCATCGCATTTGTGATTTAATGGAAAAACCGACATTAGCACTTCTGTTATTTCGACATTTAGTAAATATCGGTAAAGTTTTGCGCAGATGTCCAGTGGAAAAGCCACTAGTGTTTCATGTCTTTTCTGTCTGGAATTCATGTTGTAATTATACACACGTGAAAAGGACGAAATCTGTGTCCACGCAGCCAATGTTCTGTCGTTTATAGAGTAATGGAGTGGGGGTTTTGTCCGTTTTTAACCATGTTAACCATTATCGTGCATATTACAAATATCGTCGCTGTTGGGTGGAAACCTGGTAAGTCCATTGTTGTTCTTTTATTTGTCAAATGATTCTGTTGGTCAGTCCTCACGTTGACCTGAGTTTTAGAAATATTCAGCCAATGAAAAGCGTTGAAACCTGCTCGTGACTACATGTCTTAACTCCATTTATTCTGAATATACGTCGTTTTTCCCCATTTCCTGAAAAATAACTTTCGGACATATGAGGTTTCCACCCAACAGCGACGATATATTACCATAATGTCACGACGTATACGACATTCTTATAATGTCCTAGATGTACACAGATGCATTAACTCTATATTTTTAGGTTTGATTTTTCCATTAAATATATTCAGGCTACATTTACACGTAGTCGGGTATCTGGCAAAATGGCGATTTTTCTCTGCATTTGTGCCTATCGCTTACATGACAACAATGGCCACGCCCACCAAAAACGATGGTTTCTAAAATCTCTGGCCAAAGTGGAGATTTCGGCAAATCTCCGTTTTTGTGTTTGCGTGTAAACAGAAGGAAATTGAGATCTGGGACAGACGTCACAGTTTTCCAAGGAAATACATTTGCGTTGCATGTGCGAAATAATGTTTTGTTGCGATTCTTTTCAGGATTCGGTACCTGATGGTCTCACCACACTGCCATCTACAGGCCTGGCATGCTCATTACAGTGTAGATATACCAGGCTGTGTAAACCAAGATTTTTCTGAAAATTGTCACGTGTGCAAAAGGTTGGTTTTTTTTGTACCGTTTAGGGGAAAATATCAGTTTTCCAAAATACCTGGCTTTGTGTAAACGTAACCTCAGTCACACAAAGTGGTCGCGCTCATGGAAACTGAAAAAAAAAAAAAACCCAACATATTATGACTATAATCGACAACTGAAAGGTATATTTGACTGCCTCCGAAATGCTCACGACTTTTAGTTTGTACTAAAGTAAACATCCTGCTTTGAGTCAAATGAGGAAGTATGTTTTCTACTGTTTTTCCTGATCACTTTTGCAGTATTTTATCAAAATATTCCTACGTTTCATCTCGTATATTAACTTTTTTTGAGTGGACACAAACGGTTGCACAGCAGACGAATGGATTAACACTGCAGGTGAAACATTTCCACTCAGAGTTTCGTAGCCGCCTTAAACTTAGAGAAGCTGCTCACAAACAAATCTATAGAATAAACATATCGATACATGCACAGCTAAGAATGCAACTCCATCAGACTCAAATCGTCTCCTAATAAACGCCACTAAAGTCTGGACCCAAGCACAAACAGCAGAGCTCATCCAGTTCCTCAGATGAAATATTTCCGTTTGACTTCGCTGCCACATTTTGACACCGATGACGAGTCCATGGCGAAGGCGACACAAAAGTCTCCAAAAATCCAAGGAATTCTCACACTGAAAGAGTATTTATCAAAGTCTGAGCAGATGAAGCAGGACCTTAAATAAAAACATCAGGCGACTTGAGGTGAAATCTTGTGCACGAGGTTTCAGACTGTAACGGTCAGCTGATGATGATGTCCTACAAACTGATCTGGAGTCAGTTTTTAAATGATCTGAGGCTGAATTAGAGACGCACCGATCCGAGTTTGAGTTCCAGTAACAATGGAAAATGTCAGAGCTGTAGGTCCTGGATATTATACTGAGTATTGGTCCAATACTAGTGTTTACACAGGAAGAGTTATTTATCACTTTATTTATGTTTAAGGACATTTTCACACGAGAAAGTCTGTTTTCTCTACATTGTTTGCATTAGGTCTGGTTTCTTTCACTTTCATGATGCAGTTTTTGAGGCAATTTAACAAATTTACATCATAAACTTTGTCCTGTTGCCTCATTATTACAAAAATACAGCATCACAATAACACTGGTCTACAAGTAGAACGCCTCCAGAATCAAAGTAGTGAAACTTTACCAAGATTGAATCACTAATAAAGAAAAAAAAATCTGGTTGGATGTAGTTTCACAGATACAGTCTTGGGTCAAAATGTGAAAATTAATGGTAGAATGGGTTTTGGTCTGAAGGAGTGTTTGTGTCAGAGCAAAACACTGTCTGTACATTACAATACATTCACTTTACAGGTTCTTTATACTAGAACATTTAGAAATATAGCTAATGTATAAATGTACATAAACCAATATATGTGTAATAACATTTATATGCAATACAGTCATCAACTAACCAACACTTTGGTTATTTGTTTTTAGTTCATCTTATCAAAGTAGGTAATATTTAACACATTTAATTTCAGAGGCAAATATTTATTAAAAAAAAAAAAGTACACCAGTGTTATTAGAAGTTTTTATGATTATCTGACTTAATTGTGATAATTCTCTCCATCCAACGGAAACACACACAACTGAGCCAAAATAAGAGTCAACTCTAATATTTCTTTGGACCTTTAGCTTTGATTAAATAACAAAACGTGATGTGGTGAATGTCGTGAACCTAGACCTGACCAACCCCAGATCATAACACTCTAAGCACTGGGCATGATGGGTAATCACTCTGGAACAGGGTGAGTCTGGACTCAGACCACATGACCTTTGTCCACTGAAACAGTCCAATCTTTATTCTCCGCACAAACTGGTGGCTGTTTAACTTGAGGATTTAAATTCATTTTTGTGACGATCTCCAAATGATTTCATTTCTACATTTAATCTTTTCTAGGTGAATTACTACCATTCATTATATTATCCTATGCATTTTGCATTTTTCAGGGGAAATCCATATATTCTCCTATATTTAATTCCCTGATCATGTAGATACTCATTAAAACTCAGGTTATTATACAGTATTAGAATCAGTGACAAAATATATTATTAACTGATCGGACAAACACGCGTCTAAATCCAGTCATTTTTCAAACTCCATGGTTTCTCTCTGTTTAACCTTTCTTAAGTTATTTATTATAGTATTAGCTTCTGTATTTTCCATTTTTTTCCAGTGAAAATTTGGCATTTTCCCATATTTGATTTTCTGATCATATAGATGTTCATTAAAGCTCACATTAAAGTTGAGGGTTCCATCAGGAAAAATTTACGTTTTCAAGCAAAGATATTAATAACTAAACATGAAAACAAGTGTGTCCATCCACTGTCATTGATCCAACTCCATGGGTTTTACTGGTGAATCTGTGCTGTAGAAGATGGCGGCGTTTCCATGGTAACTACGGAGCCTCTGAAGGTCCAAATGAGTCACATCCGATGACCACGAAAAGACGAAGAACTGTATTTTAACACCAATTATTGACACGTATTGACAGGATTGGCAGTTCAAAAGTTACTAAACGTTTTTTCAGTCGATGCTCTTGGTCGCTGGTGGTTTGTTTTTGTTTTTAGGTTTTTAATCCGTTCCTTTGCTGTTAATTTTCCTCTGTTTACCAAGTTCAAGGGCTTAAAACTGAAGAAGCACGGCCTACATTCACCAAACACACTTCATTTCAAAGGTTGTGTCGGTGCTTACCGGTATTTTCCGCTGGGTCGTTCGTTCCCAAACACAAACAGACGCTTAAATCCAAACCTCGTCGGGTGTTTGTTTCGTCGTTGCCTCTTAACGGCTGTTTCCGACGCACTCATTAGCGCTGATCAGCTGCGCGTGCGGACGGTCCGGCTGCGTTTACGGACACCGTGTAAATACCGGCAGCCTCGTAGCGTAACCGCTGAAGTCAGACATTTTTTAGCCAAATTTTGATATTTGCCGAACTTGCTGCCTCATTTTATGCAGATATCACAATTTGGCTACAAAAAAAAAAAAAAAAAGACTTTGGCGATTGTGCTATAAGGCTAACGATATTTGTATCAGTGAAAAGACACACGAGCCGTAGTTTAATAAAAACATTCAACTACTACTACATGAAAAAGCCTTTTTTTTTTTTTTTAAATTGGGAAAATACACTGAACGGAGTTGGTTGAAGAAACTACTGGTCCAACTCTGACAACTGTCGATAAAACACCGTTCACACCTGGAAAACAATAAGCCCCGTTTATTCGACGACCGCGAAAGTCGCACATAAGACCCTCTAATGCCCCCTGGAGGGCTCTACAGGTACTACACCTAAACCAGACTATATTTGTCCTGTTTTTGTTTTTTTCTTTGCTAAAAACATTTAAGTTAATATGAGATGGCCCCTGTGATTTGTGATTTTTATTTTTTTATTTGTTCTCAACTTATTTTATTTTACGTTTGGTTCGCTTTTTATATTGGACTTGCTCAACCCAACGCAAAAAGAATGTGTTGTATGATTTTTCTGAGCCTTGTATGATTGTAACTAATTTTCAATAAAATGAAAAAAAAAAAGATATTTGTCCTTATGTATTGTTGTTGTTTTTTGTTTGTTTATAGATAATGTGAGCTGTAATATGCTGTACTGGATGCAAATTCCAACTTGTGTGTCCATTAAGAAATAATTCTAAGCTTTCTAACAAGGTATGTCTATATTGACGAGTTTTACTGTAGAAACATTAATGTATTTAATGGAAACTGGATCCAGTGGGAATGGAGACGTTAAATGTTAACAAATGAGAAGCTCCTCACGGCATTAATTTAAGGCTTAAATAACTGAAACATGCCCATCACTGCAGTAATTATCCACTGGAAGGATCTGAACTATGATGAGTTGAAGATGCTTGAATCAGAGAATTTTGGTTGGTTGTTACTTATTTAAATTGTTACTGATACATTTAATAATCATCAAAAAATCAGTTAATTATACCGAGTGGATCTCAGCCACACTGCGATACTGACTCTGTTGACTCCAACCTGAATTATACAGTAATTGTACCATATTTGTACCAAACTCAGTGTAATATAGCGACATAAAATGCAACTTTGAACTGATACAGTTTATCACAGATTCTATTATGTGCATTATTTATTTATCAGTATTTCTATTTATTTTTCCACTGAGTATTTTCTCCTGTGTCTTTGTGTTTTTATTGCGACTACTGTGACGTCATTTTATTTTTGCAGGGAATCTACGATGTAATGTTTAAATGACAAATACAGAAATCTGATTCTGAATTAACATATAGCACGAGCGCAGATGTAAACAGAATAAGCCAATCAGATATCGGATCGGTGCGTCTCTAAGCTGAACAAACAGATTTTATTTCTAACCAATGAAACAGAAAGGCTACAGTCTGTTTTAATGGCACTTACTGTAGCGCATCACGCCTCCGTCTCTGAGCAGCAGCAAAACCTTCACTCCTAAAAAGCTGAAACAAGGACAACAAAAGGTGTGTGCGTAGATTTGAGGAAAAAGGCAGATCCGTCTGGTTTCCCAGCATCCTTTGTGTCTTCACGTGGAAGTTCTTCGTATGCGTTTGAGAAACAGGTCTCCTCCTGATGATACATTCAGTACGAACAGGAATCAGAGTGCGTTTACATTCATCCTGTCGGTCCTACAGCGTACAGAGCAGATACACTGAACCGGACCCTTTACACACAGTTTTACACTAATGCACCTGATCATCTGCACGGCCGGAAATGAAAAGAAACGAGTAGAGAAGAGTCTGTTCCGTCGTCGTCCTGCTCTGAGGCCAGTCGTCAGGGTCGGGGTCTCTCTGTGGTCCTTCTGGTTCCGCTTTAACGTCTCTAATGTGGTCGGATTCTGGTGGTTCCGGACGACGGCCGGAGGTAAAACCACTCAGGTCGGAGACGGACCGGGTCGGGGTCTCTGAGGAGGACTGGTCCGGTCCGTCAGTCCAGGACGGAGACGGAGACAGAACGGTCGCTTCGTTGACCTTTGACCTCTGAACTTCTGGATCAGCCTGCTCCTTTATCTGTAATACTGGACTCACTCCACCTCGATGCATTGATAACATAGATACTGATGATATTGACCTGTGGGACTGCTCCAGCCACCTCCCACTTTATTGCATTTGGCACATACTGCATATGTCACTTTAAATCAATAACTTCTATTACCAGTACCTTATCTGTCTAATTTCACTGAGGCACCATTATTGTCTATTTATTGTGTCCTCAACCCCTTGCTGTTTATTGTTTATAGTTATATTCTATTTTTTGGTATTTTTTTTTCTACAATGTTCATTTGTGCCGTGGGGCCTCAGAGTTTTGTATTTTCTATTTCTATATGTGATGCACATATGGCAAAAACTGACAATACAGTTGACTTTGAATATGCAATAATTTTATATTTCTGCGACAAGTGCAATAATAATTTTTTTTTTTTTACTATTTGTATGTTTTCATCAATGAAACAGATGTGTATTTTAGGTAACAGTAGGATTATTTCTTATACCAATACAGACCCAATGCTACTTTTGTGTCACTTCCCAAATGCAGGGTTCCTACACATTTGAAATTTCTAAATTCCATACGTTTTCCAGATAACATTCCAAACAGCCGACCAGTCTGTATATTTGGGATTTATGAGCCAGTCATCAGAGAATTTCCCTCTACCCATTCAGAGTTCTGCCATCGATCATTCAAGGCATGTTGAATAACTCGCTCATGAACAGTGTGTGGACATCACCTGTCCGTCAAAACAGCAGTGAAACTTGACCACACCTGGGCGGGGCTTAAAATGGGTTGGAGGAGGATAAGAGCAGAAGGCGGGGCTTTCAACCTGTCAATCTGCCCAAAGGTTTTCTGGGATGCGTACCCTACTGTATGTGCTCTCACACAAACATTTTAGCTGCACTAGCAAGCGCCTTGAGAAAACAGATCGACCTGTTTCTTTTTTAGATATTCATACTTTTACGTTTCAGAAAATAGAACAGTGGGAACAGTCTGGAAACAGGAATATTTTTCCACCCATTTGTTTCCATTTTCCATACTGTTCCAGACCTGGAAATTCATCAAATCAAATCCAATTCTATACTTTCCATACTTGCGTAGGAACCCTGCAAATGATTTTTTTTAATCTTTATTTAACCTTTGTCAAGGGATTTATCACCGTTTATTACACAATTAACCTCTGTATTTTGCATTTTGAAGTGAACATCAGGTATTTTTTCCTATGTTTGATTTAATGATCATGTAGACGCTAATAAAAGCTCAGATAAAAAGTTACAACTGAAGAAAAAGTGACTTTTATTGTTACTGAACATTGACTAAAAGTGTCTCCGTCTGCTGTCATTCCACTTTTACTCCATCATCTGTTTTTATCATTTCATGGGATAATTTCTGAATTTGTCTTTGTCTCTACGGTTGTTTTTATTGCACTGGTCGACACTGATGTTGCTACCAGATGTTAATTCCAATGCAGAATTTCTCCAGCACATCAGGTCTTAGAATTACACATCAGTCAGTCTGTATCCATTATTTGATGTAATATTTTTGCAGCCTTGCTTATGAAAACTACTGTTGAATCCTGTTTTTGTCTTGATGTCATCATGTAAATGGAGAAAAAGGCTTAAAATCGTGAATCATCTAAAAAAACAACAACATAAAAATCAAGATTATATTTTCATGTCCATTAATGTAATAATGAACCAAATAATAAACTTTCATTCATCAATTCTTATTTTTTAATCTTTTTTGTCAGGTGAGGTCATTTTCTGTCTTATCTGTGCAATTTGTGTGATTTTGAACCTGGAAGTGATGAAAAATAATAAATAAATGAATAAATATCAGGAGGAAATTGATGATTATTTCAGTTTTAGTCTTGCATGTGACACTAAAACTAATCCAAACCTTCTGCTGTTGATTCGTCAACCAACTCCTGATGTTCACCGACTCAACCTGACCGAAACGTATAAATTCATGATTTTCTCTAAATTCAGGTAAAGTTTGAGATTCATTTGGATAAAATGCGACTAAACACGGTGGTGGAGTCGGTCTGAATCTGAACGGTACATGTTCTGCAGGGTTTTGAGGAGCTTTTTAATCTGACGTCCTGTCTCCGTGTCTGTCTCCGTCTCCATCTTCATCCCTCCTCTTCCTCACTCCTCGGTGATGGTGGGCAGGTGAGGCGTACTGGGCGAACTGGGCGTGCTCCGTAGATCCGGTCGTACGTTGATGCTGGAGATGGACCAGACATCGCTCATCTCTGTGAAGGAGAGCAAATTAATTCAGAGTATATACTACCTGTATTTATACCACGCCGAGGAGCATTATGGGTAATAAAAGCCGTTAGTAGAGGGGGGACGGTTAGAGAGGAAGATGGACAAACAGGAAGTGAATGCATCATGAGGAGGAAAAGCAAAGAGCGGAATTTGATGGAAAAGAAACAAATCATCTGTTAATTGATTTGAGGGGTTTTTTTTTGTTTTTTTACCAGAACTTACACTATATGGACAAAAGTATTGGGACACGTTGAATTCAGGTGTTTCTTTTCTAATGGGGGTCTGGGATACAAAACAATAATGACAAATGTTGTAATATAGTTTTATATTGGGATAAATATCATTGCATTGGTTAGTTTGGTTTCCATTGTTATCTTTGCTTCCAAACTGCCCCAGAGATAGTTTTTACTTAATTTCTCTCATGACTGACTTTTTTTTTTAATCCACAACAATTATTTTAAATGTTCTACCTTTAAAGTTCTGAGATATTTTTCATGTTCTGACTGTAAATAATAATTTTCTACCACAACAAACTATCTACTTCCTTCACATCTCAGTTAGGAAGAAAACTCTCCCATTAAGCTTTAAGTAAATATTGTTGGTTATAAACTACATGGACAAAAGTATTAGGACACATCACGGCTACAGCTGTAACATGTCCTGTTCATGATAATTTGGGATAAAAACATCAACTTCAACATGAATTTGTGAGACATGAAAAAATAAGTACATAAAAATAAATGACAAGAGGTTAAAAAGCTGCTGGAGGTTCAGTTCTGAGGGTTCAGGGTTCAGGTTTAAGGGTTCAGGGGTCGTACGGGGTTCATGAAGGTCCAACATGCAGGTTTCATGGACTGTAGACCAGGGGGAGGGAGGTGAAGGTCCCGGTGGGGGGGTCGGAGTGGAGCGAACTCCATCGAATACAGATGACCTCTGAGGAGTCTGACGCACGACACACAAACAACACAACACAGACACAAACACAGCAGACACACAAACACAACAAAGGGATCACTGCATGCAGACACTGACATCCAGTGGTCGATCATCTTTCAGCCTGAACTGAGTCGCTTTTAAAGGAGACTGAAGCATTCTGGGAAATGTATTTCCTGTCTTCATATTAAGATCAACAGCTGTTCCAGGTGTGAGTCCAGTACTGACATGGACCAGATTATTTTAACAAAACACAGCGATCATAACTGATGAAAAATCTACAGTATGTGCAAACTTAACTTAAATATGCAAGGTTTTTTTTTTTTTGTTTTTTTTTCAGGTATTTAACTGATTGACTATTAAATCAATTAGCAACAGTATGTTATATATACAGTCACGGAAAAAAATTATTAGACCACCCCTTGTTTTCTTCAATTTCTTGTTCATTTTAATGCCTGGTCCAACTAAAGGTCCATTT
>JAPQRP010000006.1:35376557-35406660 GCA_037367295.1 Apogon hyalosoma | reverse complement strand
TATATCATGTCGCAATGTAAGAAAAAAACAGGCTAAAACATCTGCAAAGAGTGAAGTGATATATCTTCCTGAGCTGCACAATATGTACAATATTTTACACATTTTTTTCTTCTCCTTCTTCCATTAAGATTAATATTTTCTTAAAGGTTGCAGTTTTAAGTTTGTATTTCCTTATGAATATTTGCACATTTTATTTAACACTCTCGTCTGGGCTCAGTCTAATTCCCATTAACAGGTAATGAGAATTATACACCATCAGTAGATGAGTGATGATATGAAAGATCAGACAGAAAACAGAGGCGAGGGAAAGGAATCAACCTTCACTGAGATGAAAGCGTCCATGAAAACCGTCTGATCGAAAATCTGACAAAGACCGAGATGAAGCAGGAGGTGAATCAGACGGAGATGAAAGAGAAAAACACGTGACATTCACGGCAAAACTGAACTGAAATCATAACATGTTTTCTCTGGTCTAGAAGAAAACCTACACAAATAAAAGGTAAATATCCAGCGTCTTGATATGAAAATATTAATGTATCGATGTAGCGACGTATATCTATGTAGGAAATATGGGGAGCCCAAAACTTGCAATAAATGAAAAGATTCAGAAATATTAATATTGTAAGAGCCTCTACTGAGTGTAATACCACTGATCTCCACTAGATGCTGCTCCTCAGTGCTGTTTGCCTACCCACAATGCTCTGTGTGAGTGTTTTAATAGTGAAAAGAGTCAACCCCATCTGCAAATACGGTAAATAAATAAGAACAAAAAAATAAAGAGCCAACCATTTCACTAGTGTTAAATGCATTAAATTTAATTATCAGGTGATCGTATCAGACAAGACGAGACTGGATTATTTACATTAAATAGGAGAAAATCATACACAAACACAGTTCAATGTGATGATGAATAAATAAATGGAAAATCCAGAGGAAAATAAAATGATAAAATCAACTGATTAAATCCTAATAAACAGAGTAAGGTAATGAACAGACCTTATTAAATCATACAGTGAAATTATTATTAACAAAGTGGTCGATCAGAAGCTAAATGTTTTAATGGATTCGTAAACGTCCACATTTGGAATAAATGGAAATGAAGTCTGTTTCACATCAATGATGCTTCATCTTTATTAAAGTCCTTTTATATGTTCCTTGTCTATTAAACTCTACTGTCATATGAGTCAGTGTGTTACCAACCCACTGACTTGAATCTTTTCTTATCTTATTTGACTGCTGATTTTTTGCTCATTTTATTCATTTTCACAGTTTGTTTCGATCAGTTAATACTTGTTTTCTTATTTTAGTTTATCTATTGCTCATGTTCCACAACTGTGCTGCTTATTTTGATTTGTTTACTATTATCATTTTTGTTCATTTAATGCTTATTTTATTTCTTTTCATTTATTTAGTATTTTCTTCATTTTTGTCATGTATTTTGTTCATTTTTATTTTCAGCATTATCCTTGTAAATATATTTCTTAGTTTTCCATTAAATCCGACTGTCATGTGAGTTAGTGTGTAATCTTATACAAGTGTTGATTTTTTATTTTTTTTGCTCATTTTACTATTTGGTTTGTTCAGTTAATACTTGTTTTCTTTTTTTTTTTTATTGCTTATTGCTCCACAAATGTGCTGTTTATTTTGTTGATGTTTGTTGTTTACTTTCATCATTTTTGTTTATTTAATGCCTAATTTCACTGTCGTTCTGTTGATTTCATGCTTATTTTGTTTATTTTCATTTATTTATTACTTATTTTCTCCATTTTTTATGTTTATTTTTATTTTAAATGTATATATTAGTTCTCTATTAAATCCTATGGTAATGCGTGTCAGTGTATTACTGATCAGGACCTGTTTGATTTATCCATCAGGGGAGAATTGATCGGACGGAAGAGCAGTTTAATAAAGGGCGCTGAATACCTGATACTGTGGTCAAATTTACATGAATTTGTAATGAATATAAACTGGTCTCCCATAAACAAATAAATAAACGAATGCTCTGATTATAACACTCATCATCTGAAGTGCTCAAAATACCTCCTGATGTCGACTTGAACTCCTTTTATGGAGTGATTCATCCATCCAGGCTCCTGTAGATGATGTCAAACCCAGCGCCATCAAAGCTGAGATACAACAGTGAGGATGAATCAACGACGATGTGCGAAAAATCACTTCACTGAACCGGTTGAACTGTGATAAAACAATGTGTGAGTCATTCAACTATCCTCCTTGCTTCTTTCTTCCTTTTCCAGATTGTTCTTCCACGGCGTATGTTCATGTTTAATCAGTTCCTCCCACTTGTTTGTCTCGTACTCAACCTTTCTCTGACATTCTTTGTGTATTTAATGCCCATCCCTTCCTTCCAACCAGTCCTCCTTTATAACTTACTCTACATCCACCTTCTCTCCTCTCCGTCTATAAATGCTACCTCCCACCGTCTCACCTCCTTCCTCCTCCTGTCAGTCGCCTACAAGCAGATGGAATTAGTGAAGATGAGATGGCCGCCTGTACGTCAACTTACGTAACTATATACATATGTAAAAATAAAAATGTCAAATATTCAACTCTTCTGGGGGAAGGTTCACTCAGCTCTCTGTGATGTGTTGGGATATACAATCCTAAATTCTTGTCTTGTTATTTACCTCAAAAAACGGCGCATAAAGGAGACCAATACCTTGTCGAGATCCTCCTGGTGGCCGAGAAGAAGGCCATAACAAAGACCTGGCTTAAGACTGATGCTCTGTCTTACAAACAATGGCTTTCAATCATAGATTATATACTTGTCATCAAACATCTCACATATAAACTGAAGTTGAAAGAAGATCTCTTTATGAAAAACTGGGGAAAATGGCTGACATTCAAGGAAAAATGTATCTACTAAAGGACCTAAACCTATTCTGACCCAAACACGGGCTGGTCTTTTCATTTGTTTGTTTTCTATTCTTTTGTTTCTTTTCCTGCTCCTCAACCTGAGGAGATTGGATTGTATTATATAAATAAAAATTGTAAAAATAAATAAATAAATAAATAAAAATGTCCAGGAAACCATTAACGAAGTCTAGGCCTTGACTTTAACTGAATGCAAGCTCTTATTATACCATTAAAGATGTTATTTGTGGTATTGATGTTCCAAACTCCTACCAGCAGGGGGCAGTCTGGTACCAGAACATATTTAGGACCAAAACCAAAACCAAATCAATGCTATGTATCCACTGACTGTATCACTCACTGAATAATGTGTAAATCTCATTGTTTACACACATCTGTATTATGGTATCATCCCATTTTCTCCTAACTCAAACACATAGATGCTTATTTTGACACTCGCTCAAAATAACACTTAAAATCTTCACATGCTGATAGTGTACATTATAGCTCTGTTAGTTTAGCTCTGTTTTTAGACTGAAAACAAAGTAAAACCACAAAACACCTCTGTTTTCTGCACAGTTTGTGTTGCCAGTAGTTAAACTAAAGATCTGTTTGGAATCCAACAAACAAGGTCAGAACGGTCACAGTTTGGTCTGAACCATGGATCAACAAACGGCAACTTAGCAAGGATAAAAACATCCCATAATAACTTTATACCTTCATAAGCATCAGAATCAAATTCACCTGTGTAGAAGAAACGCTTCCATTTCACAATCAAACTCCATTCTATGCACTTACAGCTGAGCCCAGTGGAGAAAACAACAGCTTCTATTTTTATCAATTATTTTCTTTGACTCTAAAAGTTGTTCCTTAATGGTTCTCATCATATCTGGTCATTTCCTGATGCTTTGGACAAAGTCCCAGCAGAGTGACTCACTACTTCCTCTAGTGATCACATGAATCCATAACTTTCAGTACTCAGTGGTGTTTAGCATGTAAGTGTTAGCATTTAGCATAAGGTGGTTAGCTCCACCCCTCACTCTTCCTAAGCTCCTCCCTCTTGTCCAGACATGGCCACTCGTGTCTGGTCTCTCTACCTCTGTGGTTCGTACCTGATCTGCTGCTGTGACATGGTGCTGTAGTGCAGGTTCAGTCGGGTGATGTGACTGTCCATTAGTTCCTGAATAGATGCCTTTTCTCCAGATGTCTGCTGCAGATCTGGATCCATGGCCTGGACCGACTCCCGGTCCGCAGACGGCAGCCAAAGCACCTGGAGTAAAACACAGGGCAACGATAAGGTCAAGGTCAAGTTTACTTATATAGCACATTTACAACAAAGCAACATGTCCAAAGTGCAGAACAAGGATATACGTAACAATACAAGATATGATAAAGCTATCAAAAATATATGGATATATAAGCAATGTAGAAATGAGTCAAAATACCAGATAGAGATCACTAATTTATCTGCATTTCTTTTAATTATCATATTGATAATATTGAGCAAAAACATATTCTGGATTATACAAATTACTGTTCTAAGTTTAATACAATGTTTTAATATGTATATTTGGTGTGTGTGTGACACACAAACAAAAATATAAATAAAAAAAATTATCAATGCTTCAAAAATATATATTTTTGTAGTATTGATAATTTATTGCCTGGTTATTTAATATACATGCATGGAGTAACTGTAACACACAACAATTTCCCCTGGGATTAATAACGTATTCTGATTCTGATTAGTTTTGCTTTAACCACAACTGGAAAGTGATTTGCTCAGATTAGACTAAATATTAATAGTACGATTATTCATTGAAAATCAGAGATTTTGTTCTGTAATTTCAACACATAAAAGTCAGAAATCTTCCTCTGAACTCAGTGTGAAGTTAAATCCGTCGTCTGTTACCTGTGAGGAGTTGATGTAGGCCTTCACCACCTGCAGGGTGGTGTTGATGTACGTCCGACTGTATGGATGTCCATACGGCGGCATGCGCAGGTCAAACAGCACCAGTCTGCCGCTACGTGCCGCCACCTGCAGGAACTGGGCCAGGGAGGGTACCGACTGGTTCTGGGCCCTGGCTCGGTCCATCTCAGACATGGACGAGACGGTACCAAACGGATCTCTCTGTAAGAGACCGGTCTGTGTTATGGTCTGCAGAGGCCTGACTGATGTTAATGTGTGCTCATCGCACCTGAGGATATAAAGAATTATGGACCAACATGGGCAAAACTTGGTGTAAAAATTATTTCGCATAAAGCATAGAAACATGCACAACACTGTGGTGACTACTATACTTTGTTTCCCAAAAACAGGTATGTAAATATTCACTATTTTTCTAATCCTTTTCATCTTACTAGTTTATACTGTACATAATGTACAGAAAACCTCTTCTTTTTTGTATATTATGTATATACTTGTAAGTTGATTGATGACTTTATCAAACACCAAAGGGTTTTGGATATTTAAGGTGGATCCTCTGTAAATCTTTCTCCAGAAGTTAATATTACATGAAACAAACTCTAAAATGGAAACTACACTGGGGTGGAGGTTTTGTTTCTTGTGCTTTCTTGTAAATGTTTCTTCTACCTATAAAAAGTCAAAATTAGAACAGAAAAAAGCATAAAATTTACTACAAAAGCTTATCTTTGCTGTTTCTTATTGGTTGTGTTATTATTACATCAGCATCAAGCTAAAAGTAGGTAAAATCTGCATTTTACTGACATTAATTTATTTTAATTAAACTAGAAATTCATTATGATTAAAAATATCTTACATGGGTAGAAATTAAGCAGCAGCACAATTAACCAGGTTACAGAATGTAGCAACAACATGTTTATATATAGAGAAATCATAAAATACAAGGCAAATATTAAATGATAAATGCAAATTAAATAGTTCAAATATTAATATTAATCAGGTAAAATGTCTACAGCCTGATGTTTCAATTTTCACATCATGAAAAATACCTTTTAAAGTGTTGAATGAGATCAAATTCTTAATTTCAGGCAATTTTGTCATTGATTGAGCAGCAGATTTAAGGACTTTTTTATCACTTCAATTCAGACAGAATTAAAAATTACTGACTGGTGTGAAACTGTAAAACAATCAGCTTTTATTCTGTAATTATCTCAGAAAGGGAAAGGTATATTTTCTATCAAACTTGCATTCTGGCTAAACTTTAGTTTAACATGGCCTCATGAGCTAACCCTGTCTTACATCTATATTTAACAATATCTTCGTTCAGATGCTGTGAGAGTGTCTGTGTGATTTCCACTCACTGATAGAAACCAGTCGCCAGCATTGAGCTGCTGAAGCTCCGCCCAGGTGAACATAGAGGCGTCCTGGTGAGTTTGGTTTGGAAAAACATCTGCAACATTAGTGGTTCTCTTCAGAGTGGTGTCGTGCATCAGGAAGGGAACACCATCGTAACTAAAACCAGCCAGAAAGACACAAAAAAAGAAAAGAAGTCACATGTGAGTAACAGAGTGAAGGTTAAAGAAAGATGCAATGACGATAAACCACAACAGCAAAGAAGGACCATGATGTGGCATGAAAACGTCTGTCTTCTCAGGTTTATATGGTTTCCTCTCCTGTGTATATGCAGTTGGTTATTTGTGTTTTTAAAAGGGTCAGGGGTCAAGTTCATACACAATACTGCACACCATTTTTAGTCATTAAGACCCAGTTAAGTTCTCTAAATTTTGCCCAATGATGTACATTTGTGAAATACCACATGATGTGGAAGTCCAATTTGGGACTTTTATAGAAAATCTGTGCAGTGACAGGAGGTTCTGTGCAAAAGTGTTATTCCACCTTTATCTTTGTTTTTTCAGGGTTGAAATGAACACACAAATTTATTTTTTATTCTCTTTTCTTCAGATACTACAAGAAAATACAGGAACAGCCTTTAAAGACACACAAAAAGATGAACTAAATAGGTTGTAAAGGTTAAAATGTCACTATTTCTTATGACCTCTGACCCCATGATAAGGAGCAGCACAAACAATTAGAAACATCTGACAAGTGTTGAATGAAACCGGGTATAAAATATGACAAAATTAATGTAATATTGTCTCATATTGTCCGAACATAAGGGCTAAAGACATGTTAAGTACAAAAGGGAGGTCACACTGAATGTGACTACTTTGGTTTATAGCAGCTGTTTTTACCCTGAATACTTCACATAAATCAGATTGGATCTAAATACAGAGACAAAAGCATATGTGCGGTCATTAGAACTTTACTAAACCATCCAAACCTAATGTTGGAACAGGACTTTTACACAGGACTGTATATTGAGGAAATAAACAGTATAAACCAACAAACAGACTTGTACAATGAGATTATCTGTTTGACAGAATGCGATAAAGAAAAGGAGATGAGAACAGCAGAAGAAAAGGAGGCGACAGGAGACGAATGAAGTCACCGGCAAACTTTTAATTAAAACCTTGTTCATAAATAAATACCCAAGCAATTTTGATGAACCCACGAACCCAATTAATCACACGAACGATATCAGTCATGTGCATAAATAACACCTAAATACATTTACCACCCACTGACAGTTTAATTACAGAGGATCTGCTTCGTAGGCATCATTCACACAGACCACACACAGATCTTCACTCAGTCTTCCACCCAGGATGAAGCCGACCCACCAGGATCTCCAACAGACCTGGATTAGACCAACCCTCCAACTCTGAGTCATGCTGTTCTGCTAATCCCCCTCTTTCTAGTCCATAAGACATTTCCTTACATGCTAGTTAAGGCCTAAAGGGAGCGCTAACTGTTAACTGGATTAGCATTAATCACCTTAGCGCTGAGGGTAGCATGCTAGCATCTGATCTGGGTAATTAAGAGTAGTGCACAGACTCAGCATTAGCTCAGAGTCGAATAAAGGCTACTACAGACTGGAGGATTACAGGAAGAACAATGTGAAAACAAAAGAACGAGTTAAATGTGACGAAGTGAAAATTATGTAACAAGATGAAAATGATGAAACTACTGTAAAGTAGTGTAAAAATAGGAAAACAATGTAAATGACAAAAAGATGAAAAAAATTAACAAAATGAAAATGATGTAACAACATGAAAATATTTCTGTTTATGTTTTATGTTTCAAAAGTATAGATTTTCTATTTTCTCTTTCCTGCAATTTATTTTGTATTTACTGCTATCAACTGAGATGAACATGATGGGATCAAAAAAGTCTATCTTATCTTACCTTATCTTATCTTATCTTATCTTATCTTATCTTATCTTATCTTATCGTTTTTCTTATCTATCAAATTTTATTTATAGTGCCAAATCATAACATGCCAAATCACAACATGTTATCTTATCTGAAACAGATGAAAACGATGAAACAAGATGAAAACAAAATGTAAAGTTGAAAACAATCTAAAAGACATATCAAGATGACAATTATGTAATAGGATGAAAACAAGATCAACGTGACCAAAAAAGTTAGTAAGACAATAATAAGACAAACAACTGAACAAGTTAATGTTGAGTTGTTTAATAAAGTGACAACGATGAAACACAATGAGAATGATAATAAAATTATCATAAAATATTAAAGTTTTAAGTGATTTGAAGCATTCATAGTATATATTTTGCTCTGGCCTTTAGGGGGCGAAACCCCCCTAGGGACCCATCATTCTTCTCCGCCCCTGCCTCCACTTTTTCTGGATCTGCCACTGTATATTTATAGATAATGAAGCGACGCTAACAATGTTACAAAACTTTCGTGTCCAGATATATTGCTGAGATAGTGGGAGGAGGAGAATGAGCACCCGTTCATGACTTGGGATGACGGTTTTGTGAGACTAGTTTTATCTAAATGCGTGCTGTTTTGATCATGCTGAATTCGTATTAGTTGTTAAGTAGACGTAGCTCACAGCAGCATCACACTGACATGGTCCAACTACATTTCACTGTAGCTGTTTTCAGACTGGCCAGCCAGGTGTCAGAGCACCAGTTACACTGGGAACCAGACTGCTTGCCTGTGAACGGCCTGCGTTCATAGCATTATGCGAGCCCATGGCGCGTCATCAACAGAGGCCGTTGCTTCATCCACCAAAAAAAAAAAAAAAAGTATTATCGACTACCTGCAAGCATTTGTACTCTTAATACAGATCATTATTTATCTGCGCCAAGCCATGCTACAACATCTGTGGAGAAGAAGGCAGCAATGCCAAATCCAGAGATGTAACCTCAGCAGGCGAACACGGATCAGCCTGGTGACATCCACTCATGTCGTCACGGTTAGCTTAGAAAAGCCAAGTTTTACTTGGTGCCCGTTGGGAACAAAATTTTCAGTTCCCAAATGCTCTGATTTTCGTTGTGAACAAGTCAGTCGATTTGAGATTAGGTGTGGGAACCAGCACCAGCACGATTCTCTGTCGATCTGAAAATAGCTTGTGAGAGTTTTGTTCCACAACCAAAGATATGGCTTATGTTTTCTGATCTTTCATCTGTTTAAGTCTACTTTACAACAGCCTCTTGTGCATTTCTTTGCTTTGTTATTAATTATTCAAGACAATTTACTTGCAATTTGCCTCCAGAAATACACAATATGTTCATAGCAGGATATTAATGTCTCACCAGATGAGGCCTCACAGCTCTTGTTTATATGTTGCTTCTTTGTTAATATTATCTCTTGCTAATTTTCAGGACAAATAGGATAGTATTTGTGATTTCTGAAACTTCTTGTCCCACATATTTCAGTTTGTCTGGTCACATTAGTCCTACGGTCCAGTGTGTTGTAATTACCTGATGGTGACATCGGTTTCCAGTCCTGCTCCTCCAGCCTCCACCGCCTTCTCAAACGACATCACTGTATTCTCTGGAGCCATCTACATAACATAACACAACACAGTGAGAACACACAGACACAAACTGCAACCAGAGCTGGAATGACTAATGGATTAATCAGTCAGTTGTCGAAAAGTTAGAACTATATGATACTGGCTTTTAATGTCTTTAATTTATTTCCATCCCTTTAAATGATGTAAATCTCAGCTTCGAGGGTCTCACCATCGGTGCTCCTCTGTGGCCAATGAGCGCCGGTGCCGGCCCCAGTGTTCCCGCCTCCTTGATGCAGGGTGAGTACATCCCCAGAGGAACCAGGTACAGAGAGAAGAGGACGGACAGGAAGAGACCCAGGACCGCCACCTGACGCACTGACAACACACAAACAACATGTTGAGTTTATGGTGAGGTGAAATTAAGGCTCTACATTGGACTTCATGTACTTCATTTGGGTCCATGACCTTTGACCTTGAGTGACCTTGGAGGGTCAAACTCAAGGTCCCCAACGTCTAGAACTGGGCACTGATATAAAGTCATTTATGGACTTTCATTTAATTAGTTGAACGCAAAACAACAAACAACAAAGCAGAACTTCACAACTTCACAAATTCAACTCGTTACTGATTCTTGAAAGAACATGACGGTGAGATACAGGGCTACAAACCACTGAGCCACTGTCATCCCCAAATAATATGAATATTGAAAAACCTGATACAAAATTAGATTTATTCATTCATTTTGTGGACCGCTTTATGCTCAAGAGGGTCAATGGGGGGTGCTGGAGCTTATTCCAGCTACGTTTCAGACGACATAATTATATAAATTTTTATCAATTATATTAGTTAATATTGGTATAAAAATAAATTTTCATTTCTAAGTTCATCCGTATTCAGTTCAATTCCATTTTTTCTCAATGTACCTTATAGGAATAAATGTAACTGACAAGTTGCATCTTTTCACTTTAAATTCAATAAGTCATCCATCATTTTACTGTCACTATTTTATTTATTCTCTGCAACCCCTGCTGTTTATAGTTACATTGTATGTTTATAGTTATATTCTATTTTCCATTTTTCTACTATGTTCCTTGTGTCACTGTGGGCCTTAGTGTTTCGTAATTTGAGTTTTCTCTATGTGCTGTACATATGACAAAACTGACAAATACAGCTGACTGACTATTACAGACATTATCCATGTAGTGACGAGGCCATCACACCTCAGTTCACACAGTGATTACAGTCCATCCATCATGTAACACAAAGGGATTTGGGGTACTGTTTATTGTTGCTTTATATCATGAACATGCACCTGTACATGTCTATGAAACAACCACAGCAGATACACTGGATATGTAGGTTTGAGAGTCAACTCTTGTTTTTGAGTCCTTGTCTGATCAGACATTGAAGACTGTGTGGAAATAATTTCTTCCAAAAAAAAAACATAATAGGATAGGATAAAACTATATCTGTCTGGAAAAATGCCTGTATTAGAGTGAACAGGGTCTAAGTACTATATCTATATATGCACACAACAGGTTTTCCTGGTGTTTTTCATGTAGTTTTACCAGTTTCCTCATTACAGCATTAAAATAAAGAAGTCAGAGTCTTGCTGGGATGGAAATGTCAACAGGTGCTGTTTGTCAGATCCACAGTCGCAGTATGTCATGAACACACAGGGAGATGAATGTCAATTACAAAACCACTGACCAACTGTTACTGCGCTGATAATAGAAAATACACAGAAGCACTGTTCATGTGAATGTCAGAAACTGTTGTGTAATGATGGAGGAAGAAGAGGAAAGAGAAGAGAACACTAAAAGTGGTTCTACAAAACAGGAAGAAAACTTGGAATTCATCTTTATGACGTCATAAAAAAGAAAAAAGAACACAATGTGTGTTTCCATAAATATTGCTGCGGTATTATAAAGTGGTGTTAAGGGCTTTTACACATGAAGCTGATCATTTTGTTATTGTTTTACAACTAAAACAGTGAAGTAGAATGTATATAATTAAATAATGAAAGAAATATGTCATAATGGCTTCTGAACTGCTGTTAAGAGGGCAGTAGTTTGAAGTTTGGCTTTTTGGAGCCAGAAGTGACCATATTTGGACAAAATGGGTGAAACTACAGGAGCCGGAGGGGTCAGAGGTGAGTTAATGCTAATTGCTAGCTTACTGACACTATAAAATGATAAACTTCATTAAGCATTGAGTAAAAAAGTAATTTTATATTCTTGTTAATGTGACCTATCAACCACAACTACACTGGAGTTTTAAGTGTTTAATGTATTTTATTAAAAAAAACCTGAAACTCTGAAGGTCTGACTCAGTATGTCATACAGACCTGTGTTAACCCCACAAATGTAATAACCGCAAACATAATAAAAATTTGCAGCTTTTAGTGTAATAATCTCACAAATGTAATAACAGTTGGCTACTACAAATGTACCACCTCATTTCCCACAAATGTAATAATTATCACTTTTGTAGGGATTTATTACATTTGCAGGACGGTAAAAATCTTCACTTTCCAAAATTGTAATAACTTCCCACATGTAATAAATTAGTACATCACATACATTTAAGTGATGTGTGCATGAATATTCATTCATCTTTCTTTTTCTTCCCATTTATTCATGTCCTTTGGATACCGGCCTTTTTAGGATGGTCAAATGTTGCAGTTACACCACATGGTACTAATTCCAGATTAATAGATGTTCAATCACAAATACAAAAGGAGGAACAAAACAGAAAGGACAACAATGTTGTAAAGGTTTTATTCTAAAAGCTTCAGTATGAACTGGATATTATTTATTCTCATTCAGTAAAACAGAAGCCTATGTTTGAACCATGTAGATAAAATGTCTGGATATAATTAGGATAACAATGGAGAGCGTAGAAGCACACTGTGGGAAAATGAGGTATTACATTTGTGGTACGCAACTGTTATTACATTTGTGGGAACGTTATTAGATTTGTGGGATCATTACGTTAAAAACTGCTAATTTTTATTATGTTTGTAGTTTATTATGTTTGTGGGCGTTATTACATTTGTGGGGTTAACAGACCTATCAGTCAAAGCCTGACCTGTAATCTGATTAATGGAGTACAAATTTAAAGATGGCCCAGATCACTTATTAGAGGGTACAAATAAAATAGAGCCTTGTAAAAAAGTTATTGATGTTATATTTTTATAGAGAAATTCAATGGAGCCAGGGCTTTATGGTACAGCCTCTAGTGGCCATCAGTGGTATTACAACATTTAAACAAAGATGACGATTTAAAACCGGTATTTTTAAGAAAGGATGGACTGAGTTTATTAACTGCTCTACTTCTGCTGCACACTGACTAAAGCTACAGACTTAAGGAGGTTTTGTCTTGGATTAAACCCAACACAAAGATGCTCATCGATAGATTGTACCTGTTATTTACTGTGAACCGTCACATAAAAGTAACATTAAAAAACCTACAGAAGCAGCCCTTCACCTCTTTATCATCGACAGACAGGAGAAGGCTCTGTAGATCCTGTGCCTGGGTAAACCTCTGTTTCATCTCCTGTCAGAAAAGACCCTTGACATGACTCAGACTACCCAAAGAATCACCATGGCAACCAGGGACAGTGCCCACGGACACCAGAGGTCAAAGTCACTCAGCGAACAGGAAGACACATCCAGACACAATGACACAAGACCGAAGAAGAAAACGAAGAGGCAGCGGCGACGAGGCCAGACCCAATACATCCGAGACCAACAGAAAGAAGAAAACCGAGGAGGAAAACACATCGATTTTCAGCTCAGCGAAGGAGGAGGGGAAACGAAGGATATCAATGAGGTTTTACAGCCCTGTTACACCACGTACGTCACTTAGCTTAGGAACATTAATTGCTTTACATCAGGCAGGTGGAGCAGCTCATCAGTCTCAGAAGTGAACCACAGACCTATAATGTCTGCTGATCAGGGAAACATTACAACAACAACAACAACAACATCCTTTTCCTGTTAAATCAGTGAGCTTGGCAGTAAATTTCTTCTCCTAAGTCTATAATGTCTGTTTGAGACCTCTTAATCTTATCCTCATGCAATCACTTCCAATAATGTGCAATAACTCTGTATAATGTGAATTATGTGCAATAAGTTTGTGCAATAATCCTCTGTTCTTGCAATAACAATGCAACATTTATTCAAACATAAGTGCACTATTTTTATAAACTTGTTCAGAGATACACATACTGTTGATATTGTCTATTCATGTCTTATGTCTATTTTTATTTTTTTTCTGCTTCTAGTTCTATTTTTATTTTAATTGTAAAATTGTGTATTCTATGTTCTTATTTTACTTTTCAGTTTTTGTAATATTCGCTTTATTCTTATTTTCTTATGTATTATTTTCTTTTTTTTTAATTCATAGTGCTGCACTGACTGGAGTAGCGCTCTTAATTTCATTACACACACAGTGACAATAAAGGCTTATCTATTCTATTCTATTCTATTCTATTCTATTCTATTCTATTCTATTCTAATGATGATGATATTCTGATGATGGGTTAAATGCAGAGGGTCAGTTTCAGTGTGTTGTATGTACAATACATACTGACAAATAAAGATTATTAATTATTTGAAGTTCTAAGTAAGTTTCAGTGTCAACTCCATCCACCTGTTTCCATTCAACCAACATCTTTAAACTTCAGCATTATAGGGTTTTCAGCAAATCTAATTTAATGCTTTTTAATGCCCTTTTTAATACCACTTTAAACAAATTTAATGCCTATGTCCAACTGCAGATAGAGTTTTATAAGTAGTTTTATGACAGTTTACCGTCCACAGGCTTTAACCAGGTTCTGAATAGTTCCTCCTCCAATCACTTCTGCTGAAATTTGCATTTTCCCATTTTTCTGACATTTGCTAATATTCCCTCCGCTCTTTCGCCACAGCATGAGCACGCTCACAGCACGTTGCATTCCAAGCATCTGGTGTTGTGACTTCGTGTATCAGCAATAAACAATAGCCAATTAAAGGGTTCCGCCTGTCAATCATCACACTATACTTCCAATCAAAATTACTAAATATTTATGTAATCAAAAAAAAAAAAATCGTGATTAACAATGCTTTTTTCTGTCAAGTGTATTTAATTTTTTAATGACTCTGGACATTGAACTTAATTCTTTTTAATGCCATATAATTTTCAGAAAATCTATTTAATGACTTTTAATGCTTTCTAATGACCCGCAGAAACCCTGTTAATAGTAAGGTTTGATTAAGCGCCACCCTCCTTGGTATGGAGTTCGTATGTTCTCCCCATGTTTGCGTGGGTTCTCTCTGGGTACTCTGGCTTCCTCCCACCATTCACAGACATGCACTGATAGATTAATCAGTTAATCTAAATTGCCCATAGGTGTGAATGTGAGATTGATTGGTTGTTCGTCTCTATATGTCAGCCCTGAGATGAACCGGTGACACGTGCAGGGTGTACCCCGCCTTAGCACATAGGTAGCTGGGATAGGCTCCAGCGACCGCATGACCCTCTGGAGGACAAAGTGGTTCAGAAGATGAATGAATAAAAACTCCCACATTGAGGGAAAATGAGGAAAATAATCCAAAATAGAAAATAATAGAAAATAGTGAACAGTAATGAATAAATAACTGAAGAAAAGTACATTAAAAAAAGAAAAATCAGGAAAATAAAAGGAATGAAGAAAATAAACAAAATTTTCAATATGCAGAACAATACTGACATAGACTAAATACAGAGGACGATGCATTCATTTGAAAGCCACATTTGCAATATATGATCAATAAAAGCTCCTACATTTTATCCGAGGTAAGACGATACCTAATGCCTAAAGCTTATCACACAGTTGATAACAAACCAAATTGGCTGAATATTAATTTTAAGTTATTGGGTGTCTATGAAAATTAGTCACCCCTCGGATGTTTTCCCTTTAATTCCTTTTATAAATAAAAAGAATAAAACGTAGATACTTACCTTTCTTGTTCATGCGGAAGAAGTGCAACGCTATTGGCCAGGAGAGAACAGCCATTAGCGAAACTGCAGCCACATGGAGGAATGGCGCCGTCACCTGAAAACAAGGATTTGGAAAAGAAAGAATCACAATCAGAACACTTTATTAATCCCAGGGGGGTGAATTTTTGTTTGCTCTGAACATATATATATATATATATATATATATATATATATGCACCAAATATACACATTAAATATACATTACAAAACCACTGACTAATATACATATTAAAACACTCAATTAAACACAATTAGAACAGCAAATTGTACAATATATTAACAATACTGATGATAATTAACCCATAAAGACCCAGCGTTGCTTCTGTGCCAGTTCCCAAATAAATTTTTCTCTATTTTTAACCTTTCTTAAGTGATTTATTACCATTTACTCTCATATTATGCTCTGTATTTTGCATTTGTAGGTGAAAATTAGCTATTTTCCTTTATTTTATGAACTGATTATGTAAATGTTCATTAAAGCTCAGATTAAAGTTGAGGGTTATTATATCCAATACAGAGAAAACTGAAGAAAAATATTATTTTTTCTGCAAAATATAGTGTTAACTGAACATAAAATACGTGTCTCCATCACTGTCATTGATCCAACTCTATGGGTTTCACTGGTGAATCAGTGTTGTGGAAGATGACGGCGTTTCCACGTTCACTATGAAGCCTCTGAACGTCCAAACGGCTCATATCTGATGACCCTGAAACTGCATTTTACACCAATTATTTACATGTATTGGTAGGATTAGTGGGTCACCAGGTATTTAACATTTCATATCAGTGAATGATTTTGGTCACCAGTGGATGTTTGGGTCTTTATGGGTTAAAGAAATATACATAAATAAGTGTGCAAAAAATTGTTACGTTATTAAAACTTTGTGATTAAATTATGTTATCTAAGTAGACAATAAATGAAAGACAAAGGCAAGAATATTAACACTTCTCAAAGCACTGGACTCCAATAAAGTGAAAAAAGACGTCAGTAGAGGCTGCACGTTCCTACGTTTTAGTCGGTTTTTCCACATTAATTCATGGCCACAGGATAATTATCTAAAAGCTCTGAAGCATGAAGTACACCACACCCGCTTCAGAAGATGAAAGACTTCAACTTCCCAGATCGATAACTCATAAGTGAAACGCTGTTAAACACAAACATCGCCTTTCTCCATCTACAGGAAGGTTGACAATGAGCTACAGCCTCATTTTCACCCAAATGAAGTGGAAAAATAACACTGGTCTCTATGTGCATCCTGCTGTGGGACAGTGAAAAGAGATGCTTCATCTTAAAAACACAACGAACTGAGTGTAGTGGTATAACCAGAAAGATACGACTGAGGCGTGAAGGGATTTTAGTGAAAATGCAGTGCACAAAAGTGAATCTTCACGAATAATAGAACTGCAAATGATTCTAATATTCTGGATATTGAACTAAAATGGATGGTACTATTTTGTATAAATGGGAAGTTACTGATTATTTTTTCCAATAAAGATTCCAAAATTATGTGTCACATTGATCAAACAAAGACCACTGATGAGTGAAGCATTATTATTTATTTTTTCTGCCTCTTTTTGGGGTTGAATTTTCAACACAGTTCACATAGACACCAGTGATACTTAATTAAAATCAGAATTTGGCAAATATTATAGCGCAGAGTCCGACCAATAGTGAATTTACAGTTGAGGAAAAAAATTATTAGACCACCCTTGTTTTCTTCAATTTATTGTTCATTTTACTGCTTGGTCCAACTAAAGGTCCATTTGTTTGGACAAATATAATGATAATAACAAAAATAGCTCATAGTAGTTGAATTCCAGAGCTGATATCTATCCATTTAACATGTTTTCTTGATAATAACCAAAATCACTTCAGTTCTTCCATCAATATCTATGTCATTGTTCTGACAAAAACAGTGCTTTGATTCATTCCATGTTTTCTTTTGTCTGTTTTAGTCACATAATACACACAGGAGTTAGGACTGGATTGCATAACCATTGTTTTTGATTACTTTTGATGGTCTAATAGTTTTTGCCGCAACTGTATCTAATGTAATAATAAGACTTTGGAGCTGTTGTAACTATTATTTTCCTTTAAGTATTTTCAGTCTTCAAAAAGTCCTGCTGATAATGATAGTAAAATGTGTAATAGGTGCAAAAAAACTGATAGAGACAATAAACCCTTTTTAGTTCAAAACACAAAAGAGGAATGTGGTTCCTCCTTTGGACCTGAACTTTGTTGTTATGTATGTTATTGTATCTTATCTTCTCAGTCCTGTGAGCCTCCATGTTGTATGTTTTTTAGTATGCATTTCTTTGCACATCACAAACAACAAGAAGAAAAATGTATAAAACCATTTTCACACAAGTAACACCTTCGTGCAGGAGAGGATAGAAGCCAAAAAAGGCTTATATAATTACCTCCCCGGAAATAAACAATACACAGAAAAAAAAAAGAATAACAATACGATATAACTGAAATGATAATCAAAAGTAAAACAAAAAAATACAAATCAAATGATATAAAGCCTTACATTTTTTCATAAATTAGAGCCCTTTTCTGATGCTTTTTAAATAATGATAAAGAAGATGTTGATTGAAGTTCAGGACGTGTTGTTTCTGTATTAACCCATAAAGACCCTCTAAAATGTTTAACATCTGTTGATCCACTTATCCTATCAATACATGTAAATAATTAGTGCAAAATGCAGTTCTTCATCTTTTCATGGTCATCAGATATGACCCATTTGGACATTCAGAGGCTCCGTAGTTACCGTGGAAACACCGTCAACGTTGATTCACCAGTAAAACCCATGGAGTTGGATCAATGACAGTGGATGGACACACTTGTTTTCATGTTCAGTTAAAGATATCTATGCTGAAAAGGGACTTTTTCTTCAGTTTTTTTTTTCCCCCTGATTTGATATAACCTTTGAATTTACTCTGAGCTTTTACGAACGTCTACATGATCAGTAAATTAAATACAGAAAAATACACTGAAAATTACACAGTGGAGAAGATAATATTACAATAAATGGTGATAAATCACTTGGGACTTGAGAGAAACATATTTGTGAGTCTTTCTGGGTTAAGCCACAGTTTAGAGTCACATCCGACAGAAAAAACACAGTCAAACCCATATTCAACCCCTACCTGTGATAAACGACTGACTCCAGATTAGTTTGTATTTTCTTTTCAGGCGGTAAACAAACTCAGGAGGAGGTGAAGGTGTCTCATTTCCTCTAAGACACTTGAGTTATGATATACTTTACTTTCTGTGTGGTGACGCCATAAACACATTCTGCTTCAGGGAGACAACGGTGCTCTGTTGTGTCAGCTCTTTATAAATAAACTTATCTTGTGCCCACAAATTAAACAGTGTAATCCATTGCATCTTCTAGTCATGTACTGACCTAGATATTTCTTTTTTTTTCTCTCTGAGCCACTCCAGGGCTCCATAAAAATACACCTCTCATCTCTTGTGTATAAATAATCCAATCTGCACTGGTGTACTGTAGTATTCGATGTGTGTACTGTGATTTAAGGGTTATAAAATAAACCCTGCAGTGTTGATGTGGGACTTTCTGGTGAGTCAGAGATGACGAACCTGTAGCGATAGGAGGAGAGTTTTCCATTCTTTGCTCCAGAGGTCAGACAGGACGGCGGTGGCGGTGATGGAGAACACCAACGTCACTACGATGCCGGTCTGACACAAAATGAAACCACATAAATCATGAATACGTCAGCAGAACGGAACATGTATCTGTAGGTACACTCTATGGACAAAAGCATGTGGACATGTTGAATTCAGGGGTTATTTTCTAACAGGGCTCTGGGATACAAAACTATATTTGAAAACTTTATCACGACACTTAGGAAGAAAAATCTCCCATTAAACTTTAAGGACATACTGACGTTTAGAAACTATGTCCTCCTAAGAACCAGCTATGAGTTTTCTATCCATGTTTGTGGACAAGTGTCACAGCTTTATACAAAAACAAAACTGTCCACCGCAAAAGACATTCCATAAAAATTATTAAAAATGCATCTGAAAAAACTGTTGCATCAGGATGTTTCCAATATAGGCAATCATTTCATTAAAAAAGCCAAAACTTGTACTTTCCTGTGTCTCAGGAGGTTAAAGACAAAATAATGGATTAAATTTATATAGCGCTTTTCTATGAACGCATGCTCAGAGCGCGTACAGTGGAACCATTTTTCATTCACTCACACATTCACACTCTGGTGGTGGTTAACTACATATGTATCCACAGCTGACGGAAGCATGGCTGCCAAATCTCGCCAAACATTCATACGCATTCATATACCAGTGTGAGTAGCAGCACTGGAGGCCAGGAGGGTGAAGTGTCTTGCCCAAGGACACAACAGTACACAACTGGGACAGAGCGGAATTCGAACCACCAACCCGCTCTACCTCCTGAGCCACGGCCACCGCCACAAAAGTATTGGGACACATCATGGCTACAGCTGTAAGATGTCCCGTTCATGCTGATTTGAGATAAAAACATCAATATTTCCTTAAAGTTTAATGGCAGATTTTTCTTCTTAAGTGAGATGTGAAGAAAGTAGATGGTTAGTTGTGGTAAAAAATTATCATTTACAGTCAGAGCACAAAAAATATTTTAGAAATTTAGCGGTAGAACATTTAAAATCATAGTCATGCATAAAAAAAAAATTAATGTTGAGAGAAATTAACCCCTTTAAGACTGCTATTATAACAGGTGGCCTAGGTGTCTTGCAATAAAAGTGTCAGAAAATGTCTTTTTTTGCCAATTCTTTTGCACTTTTGTTTTCAGGAAGAACTTAACTTTCAATATGTATTTAAAATCATAGTCATGGATTAAAAAAAAAAAAAAAAATCAATGTTGAGAGGAATGAAATAAAAACCATCTCTGAGGCATTTTGGAAGCAAAGATAACAATTTAAACTAAACAAACCAATGCAATGATATTTATCACAATATGAAACTATATTATGACATTTGCTATTATTGTTTTTATCCCAGACCCCTGTTAGAAAAGAAACACCTGAACTGAACGTGTCCCAATATTTTTTGTCCATTTAGTGTATATACATATACGTGTATGTGTGTGTTTCAATACCTTGTGGCTCCAGTGAAGGTAAAGCCTCTGTCCTTCTGAGAGCAGACACACCGCCAACACCTGAACAGGAAGTTAACGCTCATTCAGACTGGTGCATAAATCTGCCTTCATTTCAAACATTCTGCTTCAAAAAACTAAACATAAAGTAGATTTTTGTACTGTACTGATTTGGATGACTCTCAACAAAAATTAAGTTAAAAAAAGTATCAACAGAAGAATATAATATAATCTGAGACAAATGGAAAGTAGTTCAGATTTTTTACTGATTATTCTTCTTATTCAAATTGAGCATCAGCCATAAAGATAAAGGTTCAAGAAGTGATAAGCAGTCTTAAACGGTGTTGAATGTGGCGTCTTGCAAATTAAAATGGCAGACAATATCATTCACCAACATCTATCTGAATGATTTATGAACTCTGTTAGAATTATGGTTCATTTCTCTGAGTTTTTCTGTGAACATTAAGTGAACTGACTCAGTCTAATTTCCTCATGTCAAGATTCCATCCATTTTTCTGTTTTATGTAACTGGTCTTGCATAACATTTGTCACCTTGAGCGAACACACATCTTTGTAAATGTCACACAAAGCTCCGAGGCCAACGGAAGAGTGTTTAGAGAGAAGAGGCTCTAATTACAGCACTACAGTAACAACAACATGACAAGTCCGAAACACTGCTTTTCTGAACGGTTGAGAACATATGCTCACCAACAGAAGGGCGATGTATGTGAACAGAGCAGCAGCGACGACCAGCAGAACCAGAGACCAGGGGAACCAGAACCCCAGAGTCCCAAAGTTAAACCTGCAGAAGAAAAACAAACACAGGTCACTCAGGTTTGGGTTCTATAGACCATTACATAGATTATTAAGCAAGATTTTCATTTAAAGTATACGGTATAATCAAACCACAGACGCTTCAGAAGTAAAATCCTGCACAGAAATATAAATATGTGTTAAATAATAATGATATGTTCCATGTACCCACCAGTCGAAGTCATTGTAGTCATTCTGAGCTTCACTCCAGAAATAAAGGAACAAAAAACTCAGGAAGAAAGTGACGATCAGGAGGCCAAAAGTGCCACACTCCATCTGGAAGACACACATAGAGGACATGAGCCCTGTCCACAGCAGAAGGACATGTCCCACCCATGACATGTCCCACTCATCCCTGTCCGCAGCAAAGGACAAGTCCCATCCATAACAGGTCCACGGCAGAATGACATATCCCACCCATGAAATGCTCTGCACACGACATGTCCCACCCAACCCTGTCCACAGTGGAATGACATGTCCTATCCATCCGTCCACAATAGAAGGACATGTCCTACCCATGACATGTCCACAGTAAAGGACATGTCCCACCCATTCCTGTCCACAGCACAAAGACATGTCCCACCCATGACCTGATAACAGCCTAAACCACACTGTAAATAAACCTGTTTTTTACTGTATTTACATATGGTTTGAGACATTGAGGGGAAAAGGTTTAACACATTTTTTTTTACTCACTTGAGACAAAACGGTAACTCCCTGTCACATCAGCTGATTCATAGATTTGCATCACTACTGGATGCATATGGAAGCATTATATTTGGGTACGAGCTGACGGAGCATGTATGTGCTGATATTTTACTGAACTGACGGTTGGAGTCAGCAGACGGATGAAGGAAAACCGCCTGGGGAATCAATACTCTGTGCAGAATCAGCAGCAAAACCAAACTCTACACACTGCCTCCGGATGGTAGTGTGTGTCTGTGTGCGTTTGTTTTTGTGTACCTTGCTGCAGCAGCATTCTCCTGGCTGCGCTCGGGCTCTTTGGTATCGTCTCCATTGGCAACCATACAGACCGGCCAGGCAGGAGACAAACGGCTGGTGTTCATACCTGGAAATAAACCCATAAGAGAAGCATCAGTTACCTCACGAGAGGATTCAGGCATCTATAAATAAAATAACCCACCTTTCAGAGACAATCAGCCTCATAAAAGCACTCAGGTTATTTAGAAGAACTTGCTGAATTCACCATTTTTTCTTATTTTGAGTTTTGCTGGCGGTGTTCTTGTTGGTGCAGCTTCATTTGTCACGTTTATGGGGCTTGTAAACAGTGTTTTCTGAAATTGAGAGTATTTACTGAATGTGAAGAACCCAGAAGTAACTGGATGGTGTCAAGGACAGACTGAGTATAATCATAAATCATCAAAATCAGAATGGGAATACTTTATAAAGGGAGGCAGCTTTTAGTGTATATGCCCGACAAAAATGGAACACCTTGCCTGATACAATTAGACTTGCCACATCAGTAGCCACTTTTAAAAACAGGTTTAAAATGTACCTTTTTCAAATTGGACTAAGGATTATATCTGCATACCAATAACTGTCCTCTGCCCCTCTTTCTTTCTTTGAATAAGGACTGGCGAGTTAATTAATTAATTAGTTGTTACACACATCTGAGCCTTTGTTTTTGTGTTTTACATAAGTGAAAACTGCTTAGTAAAATATAAAAAAAAAAAAACACTGTACCTTTTTCAACAGTGTTCTGTTGAGTTGTGTGTGTGCACATGTGGTTGTGTGGGTGTGTGTGTGAGTTTAAGTGTGTGTACATATGATTGTTTTTTATGTTATATACCTGTTGTGAAGCACATTGAGTCTGCCGTGTGCATGGAATGTGCTTTATAAATAAAGTTTAATTGAACCGAATTGAACTATTAATCCCAGGGGAAATTATTGTGTTACAGTGGCTCTGTGCAACTATAATAAAAAGTAGCAGGAAAGAAATTGACAGTATAAAAAAATTATCCACACATGCACACATATGACTTTATATCCTGTTTGAGTTGTGTCTCAATTCACACATGTTTGTTAATTTAAAAGATAATTTTGCAAGTCAAGAAAGTCACAGTTTGTTGTAAAGATAGTTAAGAAATATCTGGTTTTGCGTTAATGACCTCAATATACTGCGCCATACGTCACGACACCAAACCGGTCGACATATTTCAACTCAGTCTGCTTGGTTTGTAAAATTATGTTTTAAACAGACAAACAACATGTGTAAATAATGCTAATTCCTCATGTGTCTGTCCATTTTTATGTATTATGTAATGAGTCTTGCATAATATTTGTCACCTCAGGCAAACACAGATCTTTGTAAATGTCACTCATGTGCTGAGGCCAAAGGACCAGTGGGAACTGTTGTGGAATCGAAATGTTATTGACAGGTAAAGCACTACAGAAGCATGTAACAGTCCTTTAGTGTTACTGACTAAACACGAACACTGTTTAATTGTTAGGAAAAATTCAAAAGTTGTCCATTTTTGCATGATTATTAATATTCTGACCCAGACACTAAAATCAGCACGTTCAAAACAATAGAAAATTACTACACTGACATACATCCTTCTCCAAAGTGAGTAAAAAGTACGCTTTGACACATTTTAGCATTTAACATTTGAACTAGCACAAAAAATAATGACGCATATTAACCAATGTTGCTGTTAATCATGGACTTATGCCAGGATGAAAAAAAGAAAAAGGTCATCCAATTTTTATGTGGCATATTATAAAAAAAAAAAAGTTTTGTGTATTTTTGGCATCAAAAAATATGGTTTGTTTACATTACAAACATTGCATTTAAAGGGTTAAAAAGTATGACTGTTATTGAGTATTTTTGTTAATGGCTCAAGTTGATGAAATAAAAAAAGTTCAAAATAGATAAAAATTTTCCCTCAGAGGATCAACTGAGAAATTTCACTTTCCTCTCTTACTTTGATAAAACATCTATAGAAAACACAGCAGAATAGAATAGCTATAATACTCATAATTAAGTGAATGTGGACCAATGGGGGGGCTACTTTTCCCTTTCTTTTTTTTTTTTAGTTTAAGTTTTTGGTTTTTGTTAATCGGTTTTTGGAAAACTGGACATGCTTATACCTGTACTGAGCCAATATGTATACTGAAAATGTGTCCTAATAAAAACATTATAATAAAAAAAGTAAAAGCAAGCTGTATGAAAAACATTTTGACAGTACTACTGCACTGCACAGACAATGTGCTTTTGGTGTTTAGGAAGGAGCTCTTTGGGCAGGACACCAAAAGGTTAACCTGTTTCATTTGTTTATTTTAACTTTAAACACAAATGCTGACGACTGGAGTCAAAATCATATGCAGGATTCTGGGTTCACATTTAATAAAACGCTACTGAACCTGAGCCTTTCAGTCTTCTTACATAAGGTACAAAGAATACATTACTCATATTTGCTCCAAATAGAACAAAGAAGTTCTGTTTAGATAATGTACACGGATATTACATCACACAAAGTACAGTAGCAGAAGGAATGACTCATTCCTTTGAACAGACGGATGGTGAGATGCAGAAACTTCACAACAAAAACAATTCAGAGGAAAGACTGTGACTGTTAGGAGGAACAGAAAACAGATGCTGCTTAGGAAAATGAAACTATGCTCATATTCACTACATGGAGATTCACAAAATGCACTGTTCCCAAAATTAGTAACTGTGGTGACTTCCTCTGGAGGTTATTGACTGTTTCTTCCTCTGTTTTGTCAAAGGGAAAATCAACCAAGACTGTACTTATTTTTTATTTTGATTTCATGTTGTGAAAGCCAAGGTATGCACTAAAACAACAAAATGAACAGAAAAACAATAAATACAATAAACAAAAAAGACAAGTAAAATAAACAATATGATTAAGATGATGAATAGAAATGAACAAACGTACACAAAAATACTTGAGAAAATGAATAATCAATACAATGTGCAGAAAGTGACGTAAAAGTAGACTAAATAGTTAAGATAATGAATAAAAATGAAAACTGAACGAAATATTCATAAAAGAATAAAAAAATACTCTAGAAAATGAACAAAATAATCACTACAATAAACAAAAAGTAAAATTAATAAAATAATGAAGATAATTACTAAAAGTGAACAAAACTGAACAAAATGTTCAAAAAATAAAACTATTCTAGAAAATTAACAAAAATGAACAAAATAATCAGTAAAATGAACAAAATAATGAAGATAATGAACAAAAAACTTCAAAAAATGAATAAAAACACTCTAGAAAATGATCCAAAATGCAGACCATGCACATGAAAATGAGGGGAACCTGTGTTGTACCTTTGCAGCAGCTGCCGCCGGACCACCTTTAGCTTCCCCAGCTTCAGTCTGGTTACAGGCAAACACTCACCCACAGCCCGGCATCACAGACACAGAGGAGGACGACGGGAAAGCGACGGGACGAAGGAGGACGGCAGGGGAAAAAAAAGACGTTGGATGCTGATCTACCTTCACCTACAGGAACGAAAGAAAGATGGTATCAGTATAAGTATATTTATAGAACCAACCAGACTCAGCAGGACTCACTGTGGTCCTGGTTTGGATTCTGTGGCCTCCTTAAACTAACCCAGAACATGAGCATACTCCCAAATATATGCAGGGTGACCTACATCTGATGGGTCTGTGTGGTGTGGATGTGTCTGTTCAGGTGATTTATGAATGTATGCAGCACATTTGTTAACGTTAATACATCAGTGTGCGTCGGTGACTTTTCACTGACCTCACACTATTATCCCAGTTAAAAGTTAAAACCCAACTTAACTGAATCAACCCAAGTCCGTAAGTAGGACTGAGCTATATAACAAATACACTGAGGGCCAGATCAGCTTTCACAGCTGTAAATGACAAAAATACAGCATGAAACCCACAAAGCACCTGCAAAGGGTTGAAATCACATCCATGAATATAACATCAGGGTGTCCCACTGTCATTTGCATGGATTAAATTGAGAATATTCATTCTTTAGAGCAAATTGGACACTTTCGATGCAAATAAGCCTCACTGCAAAACTCATTTTATTCCCAAAAGACCAGTAGTTATGTTAACACCTGCAGAAAGTTTGTCTTAATTGAGCCCAAACTCTCAGTCTTTCTCCTAATCATCTGCTCTGTGGTGCTTGAATGACATTGTGTGAATACTTTCTCAACTGGTGGGTTGTGGAGCCAAAGTGGGTCACCGACTTAATCCAAGCAGGTCACAGAGTGTGTGGTGAAAGAAAAGCTTTTTAATTGTGATTAAAGAAATAACAGTAAAGCTGATATGTGCTTCAAACATGACCCTAATACAGACCTGGGCATTGTATGGCCCGACGGCTGACCCTGACTGGCCCCCATGAGGTCACTAGCAAATTAAAAGTCAATGCAAATATATATCCTTGTAATAGATGCAACCAATACAACGGCACAGCTTTTATTTTGAAGGATCTGCTTATGCACTAATTGGTTTGTTGGTCAGTTTCAGCCCATGAAGATGTCAGCTAATGGCAAAAAAATAAAGACTGATTCAGAATGCAGAGATTTTAACAAGACATGGACTTTTAAATTGTATTCTGAGCTCCACATTTCCACTCTCTCATTGTATCATTTCATTTACTGTGTATATATGTATATATATTGAGCAGAGCTGCAAGTGTATTGGTCTGGCCCTTAACAACTGTCAAAGTTCCTCATGTGGCCCCATAACAAAATTAACTGACCATCCCTGCTCTAATACGACCCTGAGTGTTTCTGAATGTGAGCATTCACAATAAAAAGGGACTAAAACCAAAGTGTGTGGTATGTCAGATGTAAAATATTAAAACTGAAATGTCATTTAGGACAGAAACACACAGTGATTTCAGTTTACAATGTGGGACGGTGATGCAGTGTCCACTCAGACTATTATCAGAGTCATGTACTGCAGTGATCAAAAGCATATTTTGCCAAAGAAAAGACTCATAATGACACAGAGCATGTGTTTGAGAGAATTTGTGAAAATAAATGGCCATGACAACATGTATTACTGCAAGAGTGAAATCTTTTATTCACTTAAAAATAGGACTAATGTCCCTGTATCTCATTGTCATGTTCTATCAAGAATCAATAACAACTTGAATTTGTGAGGTTGTCAGGTTCTGCTCTATGTTAGAGTCAGGAGATCAGTCTCCCAATAGAAGTGGGTGGTACTTCCACTGGAGAACTCAACTAATTCAATCTTAGTCCATATATGACTTCCTATCAGCACTCAATAGTAACTATATTGATATCTCTAACCATATACATGTTATCAGCCATAAAAATGTGGACAATTATAAGTAAAGGCCAATGTCTAATAATTCAAACATTTCGTCGAAAATTTAAATCAAAATTTTTCAAAACTGTGAACAACTAATGTAGACATTGTCCCAGGAAAGCTCCATAAAACATCTGAAATTAAACCAACCAGTAGTTTCGGAGACAAAGATTGTTGAAATCTAGACATTTGTGACCTTACATTTGACCCTTCAAAGTCACTCGAGGTAAAAGGTCATGGACTCGAATCAAAGTCCATATATGACTTCCTATCAGTGCTCATTAGTAACTATATTGATATCTGTAACTATTTCCATGTTATAAACCATCAACATAAGGACTAGGGATGTAACAATTACCGGTATAACGATAAACCGTGGTAAAATTCCCGACAGTTAGTATTACCGTTTAAATTCTAATTATCGTTAGAGCCATGTTTGATTACCGCACTTTGAAAACTCAAGGTGTTACTGCTGCTCATTTCCTGGAGAAGCAGCAGCACTCCAGAAGCACATGCACAGTTTGCAATGTTTGGCCTCTGAAAACATGGCTGAAGGCTCCTGCACAGACAGCACTACGGAGATGCGGGGATAGCGAGTGCACAGACCGGGTCTGAATGCATGCGTACCTCTGTCCCATACATCTCTCTCTCTCATTATGACATTGTGAATAATTTGATATGGAAAATGGTCAAACAAGCTCCACTATGACCTGTCCAACTACTGTTGTTCCCACTCAAAAAAACACTCAGGAATCAATAGGAGAATTGATAAGGCATTGGATTGGTAAGCACAATCTACAATGGCATTGAGACTGATTAAATCCTATCAATTCCCACCCCTAGTGCAGATATCTTTTATGACCATGAGGTGCCATCTTTAATGCACATTTGTATGTTTGATGTTTATATGTTAATATTGTAATATTTCTGCCAACAGAAAGTACATGGTGCCTGTTATTTATTTTTTCTCAAAATACAACTTAAAATACAAATTATTTCAGTGTGTATATAAGTACTTTTTGAACATTTTGAGCACATTTCAACAATGCCGCGATAACAATGATAACCGTGATAATTTCGGTCACAATCACCGTGATATTAAATGTTCATGTTGTTACATCTCTACTCCCAGGGGCAAATTACAGGGTGTTACAGTCGCTTCATTCAGGTATAATAAAAAGTACAAAGAAATAATTATCAATACAACAGAAAAAGAAAAAATATATATAAAGCTGTAAATATACAAACATATATATATATATAGCATGTGCAAAAATATTGTTGAGTGTAATTATAATTATGCGGTTATAAGGTGGAGAACAGTCTGATAGCCACAGGCAGGAATGATTTCCTGTGTCGTTCAGTGTGTTTTATCTAGAATCAATCCAAATCCAAAGCAGCAAATTATTCTACTCCAGCCAGAAATACCACAAATACTCACATTTTCGACAGCAGATCCAGATCCAGAGAAGGTCAATTACTTTTGCTCTTGATCGTCACCATAAACACAGCCCTCCTCATATCACTGTTCCTCCTCTAAAACACTTCCTCCCTCTGTCACAGCCGCCCGACTGAAGTGAGCTTTCTTGTTTGTACATTTCTACTGATGCTGATCCTATGTAACAGACCCAGATAGGTGGCCTAAATCCACAGAATATTGGTCCAACAACAGCTCTGTGCCCGAGTTAAGAACAAAGAGGTCAGTTTCACAGCTTAGCTCACACTCTCCGTTAAAAACGCTCTGTATATTCCAGATTATGAACGGACAGACACGCAACAGGCTAAAGATGGACGACTTAATGCTGCAAAACAGATTAGCAGTAATAGTGGAAGTGCTTTACTACAAAGTCATGACATGTTGTAGTACATGTTCACAGGATGTAGATGAACAGATGAACCTGGGTGAGGCTGACAGATCACAACGCTCCGATGTTGGTCTTCAGTAAATACCAGAAATTGAACCCGTTTTCTTTTCAGGTCAAACATACTGACAGTTTATAACAAATACAAGAGCTATGTTCTATAATATATTATAGAATCAAAAATATTTAAGGAGCTCTGTAGATATAGAAGCTAAATATAGAATAGAATAGAATAGAATAGAATAGAATAGAATAGAATAGAATAGAATAGAATAGAATAGAATAGAA
>JAPQRP010000006.1:35348365-35374183 GCA_037367295.1 Apogon hyalosoma | reverse complement strand
AAATTTACAAAAGTAAAATAAGAATAGAGTAGAATTAAAAATGAAGAAAATAGACTCAAATGAAAGTTTATGAGGATTCATTGAATCATTTCAATTGTAACACACAAAATAAATGATTATTATAATAGGGAAATGTTTTTAATTCCACAACATTTTTGACATAGTCATGTGATTACATGTAGTAATATAAACAGGTGTATACTAATTCTAATCGGTAAAATGCTTCAGTCCACTTTGGGGACTTTTCAGGAGTGTTTGTACTGTGGTATTTATACTCTATTGTAGTAAAGGATGTGAATACTTTTTCCACATGTGTGTTCATCTCATGTGTGTAGTGTTTTCAATAGGAAGAGTCATTAACTGAAAAAATATATATATAAAACTGTTGTGCTTCACAAGACTTGTTTGCATTATTTAATTCAATGTCCTTTCAATGTCCTCTATTTTATATCTTCTTTTGCCTTTTCTTAGTTCTGCTTCATTTTAGCCTTGTGAATATTAAAATTAATTATTTCCCGTTCAGTTTTAATCCAGAATACTGTATATAGGACTTACTATAATTCATTTAGCTTCTCACTTTGTTCAGTGATATACGTCAGCCTCTATAAGACCAGGATGGCTCAACCAGCCAAGTCATCACCTGCTACCATGGCAACAGTGACATCAGGTTTGTTATTACTGCTGTGAAAAGGATGGATGGAGGTGGGGTGAACGACAAAGAACCAGATGGAGCAATAAAAGGGGACGAGTGAAGAAATGATCCATCAGGAGTCAATGGCACTGAAGCTCTGAACACACACAGATCCAGTACTTATTCTGCAGCAGGAAAACTGTATACGATTAAAATATGAGTCACTCGACACTAAAGATGGAAGTCGAGAAGTGGTATTAGATTGTTACCGCTTCCTGACCGGCTGGTACAGAAATACAGATAGGTGCCTCGACTCAACCAGTAATAAAGACCTAAACTCAGAAATCTGGGAGCTATTATTATCATCATCATTATTATTATTATTATTATTATTACGAACCATTTTCAACCACTATCTTAATCATCCTATCTCTAACTGAGTCTTCAGTTAGCCACGCCCCTTAGCTACTGTTGCTACATCTGTCAATGTTTATAGGATTTTCTTTTTTTTTTTTTTTGCAAAGATATTCTTAAGGAAACTAGTGGAAATTTCTTTATTAACAGTCATGGAATATCAGCTTGAGGTTAACATACAAGCAAGGTGTAAAATTAACACCTGCCAAGCGCCAGTGGCGGGTTAAAAATTTGTTTGACGTGTAAAACAGAAACACACACCCGCCAGTGGCCGATGGAAAATTCTGAAATGCATGTGAGTTTTTGTTTTCATTCATTCGACCACCTCTGTGAGAGAGAAAGTGAGAGAGAGAGAGTGTGTGTGTGTGTGTGTGTGGGAGGGGGGGAGAGTATATCGCAGTACTTAAAAATAAGGCATGATTTTTTAATTTTTTTTTTTTGCCAGTGAAAAATATTTTTGGCCGGTAAATTTTTTGAGGTCACTAGCCAATGACAGATGAGGTAAAAAGTTAATTTTACACCCTGCATACAGGACTAGAAGCGTTATTCTCACAATATAGCACTAATTATAGCAACAAAAACTCAAAGATATTACGCTAAGTAGTGTTAGTTCATTCAGAACACAGCTGTTAGCTTTTACGTTATTCTTTTAGCTTTAATTTAGTGGTTGCATATCATTTAAAACTGAATAAAAACTGTAAACAATGTAAAAGAAACACCAATAAAAACTAGTTTCAGACACATTCACTTTTACTTGAAGTAGGGATAAAAGCTTTGGGCTGATACCAGTATCTGAGGTGTTAATTTGGCCAATAGGTGATACTGAGGTTAATTTTCTGTCTGTTTATTTTGCTGTTGTTGTATTTAACCCCTTTTGTGATGAGGACAACATTATTATATAGTGTGTGTATGAAAAAACAGATTAACCTAACACCTTACAGTGTTTTAGTCCTTGATTATATTATCTTTGAATGGACCAATCACACACCTGTATGAAAAAAACCTTACTGACCACTGCTACTGATGAAACGACATCTTTTCTGTTATATAAGTGTATCAACAGCCCAGTGGATGAACTGAGGCAACATTTCTTACCAACAAAACAAAAATGAGAGCTTCAATTACATGTGTGTTTTTGACTTTACTGTATTAAATACTTTAAAAGACTTTCCTTTTTCTATTTTTCATGGTAATAACACAGTTGTATTTAAGTTCTGAATTTGAAGCGTATTCTGCACGCACGACTTGCAAAAGTATTCTAAAAGACATCTTCCTTCCCACCACCTACAGCACGTCTGACAAATGTTGAGAGCATTGGCTTTTTCCCTCATACTATCTGTCTGGAAAAGTAGATCAGATATGTGACAGGTGGAGCCTTGAAAAGCTCAGTGACACATTTAGGGCTCAGAGCCCCTGAAGTAAAAGGAGGGTACATTTCTTAGGCTTCAAAGTTTCACCCCCCCTTCATGAAGCGAGGACATGACAAAGATAGAACAGAGACATCGGAGGGAGAAGAGGGCATGAGAGGAGAACTGAAGGAGAGAACAAGGGAGAAAACCACAGCCTCAACTTCTTTATTCCTCTTTATAATTCCACCATTTTTAACATTTTGGTTTGTTTTCCTCAACTTACTGGTCTTAATCTGTGTTTTCCTTCAATCCTTTCCCCTCTTGGCCTGTCCATCTGTTTCCTCTTTGGATGGCATCCAGTTCTTCAGCAGATCCACATCAAACTCCTGACCAGACAGCACTTTATGGAGCCGTCTCTTCATGAAGCCCTGGCGTCAAAAAAGGTCGTCCGTCCACACACTCTTCTATTTATATGCAGCTTGTTTATATGGGTCACGGTACGCTGATCAGAAGTAACGTGACAGAAATGTCAGAGCTCCATTAAAGCATTAAGGGAAATCCAACTTCTCAAGGACAGAGTTGCTTCATGGGCGTGAGGGTGTGTTAGAGAGTAATTCCTTACAGTGTTGTCTTTAGAGGCCCATGATTTAAGGGGATTTAGGAGGATCGAGCTGCAAAAATTAGTGGAATTAGCGTACAATCACACAAAAACTGAGCTCATTGTGTTTTGATACCTTCAAGTCGCCTCCAGAGTCCACATTAAAACCAACTTCTTACCAGGTGGAATGAAATATTAATGTGTATTATCACCTCTGACCAACACAGACTTCTAAGCAGCCGCCACAGGGGATATAGTTTGTCCATATAGTTTATAATAGTCTATAAATAATATGGACAAAAATATTGGATAAATCATGTCTACAGCTGTAAGATGTCCTGTTCATGATGATTTAAGATAAAAACAATATTTCCTTAAAGTTTAATGAGAAATTTTTCTTCCAAAGTGAGATGTGAAGAAAATTGATGTTTAGTTGTGGTAAAAAAAAATAATAATAATTTACAGTCAGAGCAAAAAAATGTTTTTTTTCAAAATCTAGAGGTAGAACATTTAAAATGATAGCCTTGGATAAAAAAAAAAAATCAATGTTGAGAGAAATTAACCCTTTTAAGACATTATAACATTATAACCGGCTGCCTAGGTGTCTTCATTTTTTCTTTGCAATAAAAGTGTCAGAAAATGTCTCTTTTTTTTGCCAATTCTTTTGCACCTTTGTTTTCAGGAAGAACTTAACTTTGAATTAGAGCCCGACCAATTAATCAGCCCTCGGCATTTTTCCCCTAAAGTCTGCTCTCCCCAGCATAAAAACTACCACATCTACAACCCATGGTTCCCCACAGGTCACATGCTAGTCTAATATAAGACTATTATACGGCGTTTTAAAGTTGTGTAAATTGTCTTTGTGAGAGAAACAAAGATGTATACAACTGTTAATTAACATGTCCACCATTATGTAATATAAGACTATTATATCCTGTGTATATTAATGTTCTTATTTCATATATTGGCCAATATATCGGATATCAGCCAATATATCGGATATTGGCCTTATTAGTCCACAATATTGACATTGGCTCCAAAAATCCCATATCGTTCGGGCTCTACTTTCAATATATGGCCATTAATTATCATTCATTTCATCATTAAATAATAAATGCCTTAAAACAGTGTGTTTTAGTAAAAAAGAAAAAAAAATGGACTTGAAGATTTTAGCACACTTATTATCAGAAACAACTGTAGACATCCATAACAAAACTTTTTGAGATTGCAGAAATAAACTTTCAACTATTTCATATCTGCTTTTTGGTCTTGAACATTCAGTTTCATATTATGGCTTCATATTTTTTGTTATTTCCCGGCTTTTTTTTAGCCTGTGTGGAAGTCTCTGAAACAGTTCCTTTCTACTTATAATAGTCCCACATTGCTGCCGTAATGTGTCATATAGTGTCAGAAAGCTCAGGAGCTCAGCTTTCCGATGCCATTTGAATTTTGTGGATAGCAGGAGTTACAGTAATTTCAATGCTGTAAAGTTCCAAATGCAGCGCCGGAGAGATTGCAGTCATTAAAGGGTTAAGTAAAAACCATGTCTGAGGCATTTTGGAAGCAACTTTAACAATTTAAACAAACTAACCAACGCAACAAAATGATATTAATCACAATATAAAACTATTTTATGACACTTGTCATTATCGTTTTGTATCCCAGACAACTGTCGGAAAAGAAACACCTGAATTCAATGTGTCCCAATACTGTATTCTCTCTGAGTCCAGCAGAGTATAGTCTGTGAGTTAGTCTAAACACGACCGAAGATTTCACCATGTTCTCTCATTTTTCATCTGGGACGACCCAACGTCCCATGGTGCAAACTTGGCTTAAAACCTTCCTCATCCCCTCCCTCCACTGTTCGCTCTGTCCTCTGATGTTAGAAGTGTTACCGTCTATAAATACATTTGTGAAGGCAGACTTTACTTCAGATGACGACGCCAACAGTACACGACGCTGCTGCCAAACCAGGTCACAAACTGACAGATGGACAGTTTCAGTTTTAAGAGTAGACCCGGCAGACTATTTGCAGGAGCGCGTAGTTTGAGCTGTCGTACTGCACCACTGCAGCGGAACGAGGAGAAGTGACGCAGCCCAGAGTCGATGCTGGACACCGAGTTGAGCAGACGGCGCTGATGTGACCCCAATGTGGGACAGACTGAGGTACATCAGACTGACAGGTAAAGCGGCAGGAGGAGGTGGGAGGAGGTGGGAGGAGGTGGGAGTCCTGCCAGACGGAGGTGAGTCACACTAAATATCAAACACTGAGTCCAAACCATCATTAAGTGTACTGAACCCCTTCACCCACAAACAATTATAGAATAGAACAGAACAGAAGAGTACACAACAGAATAAAACAGAATAGAACACAGTAGAACAGAATAGAATAGAACAGAACAGAATAGAAAAGCATAGAACAGAACACAATAGAGCAGAATAGAATACAATAGACCAGAACAGAACAGAACAGAACAGAACAGAATAGAATAGAATAGAATAGAATAGAATAGAATAGAAAAGATCGTCTTTGTGTCAATTAGGAGTGCTACACCAGTGCAACAATATTAATAATTAAAAAAAAAACAATACTTCATAAAATATAAAATTCCAAAAACTAAACACAAGATAAGAAGACAGAATATAACATTTTCTAAAAAATAAAATCAGAATAGAAATAAAAGTAGAATAAAAATATGAATAGACACAATATTAACAGTATGTAACAGTATGTATATCTATGAACGCAAGTCTATTAAAATAATACCTTTATGTTTGGATAAATGTTGAATAATTATTGCAGGAACAGAAGATTATGGCACGACTTCTAAATATTCTACCAACATTTCACCATCCAAACAGTTCGAGTAGTGGTTTACCCTCCATTTGTCTTTGCTCCCTGGTGACTGAATCAATAAAGGCACATGATTAGAGAAAGATTAATCAATAACTGAAATAACTGATGTTGTAAGCAGCACTAGATTTACTCTGGATGATTTCAGCAGCTCCTTAATACTTGAATAAATCCACTTATATGTGCTATCTAGGTCTAAGCTTTCGTTACTGACCCAAGGAAACAACAAAAGTATGTTTTCCACGTTTTGTTCCACTTTCTGAAAACCCTGATCTACTTTTCCAAAAGCCCTAATTGTTCAGGAGTTCAGCGAACAAAGTCCTCCTCCTCTGCCGAGAACCAGAACCTGATGATATCTAGGTCAAAACAAAAAGAACGGCGACCGAGCGCTCGTATCAGATGGTGTTACTGGGTTAAATCATTGACCGTGTGATGAATGGATGATGTGATTACTCAGAAACATTACTCAAGCTTTGGTGGGGGGGCAAACGTGTTTTTGATGAGATCCGGAGTCACTGAGTTGTGCTCTAGTTCTGGATCCAGGTGTGATGAGAGGCCTTTAAATACACTGCCCTGGTTCAGCTGGAGACACACTATCACACTGTCCCTGAAATATCCACACTTCCACCAGACTCAGCTCTAATGAGGAGGATCTACAGGTTCGATACAGTACGAAGACCTGCTACTGTGGACTAAAGCTTCAACAAACCTCTAGGATAGAGACAGGGTTGGTCATTAAAGGCCTGTTTTCATAGACCAAAACCTGTGAAGTTCAGTGCTGACAGCGCCCTCGATGCTAAAACACCCCCATCTTATAGTTTTCTTTGAGCTGAAAATCGCCCAGAGATGTTGTTTCTCACACAAATCAACAACATGGGAAGAGAAGCTGATCCTAACACTAACACTGAAGGACTACTAGGATGTGGGGCTGCACAGAATGGTAAAAAAGAAAAAAAAAATACTGGAATGCTTTGATTTGCAAGACTTTACCAAACACTGCACGAGCTTCACCGCCTAAACGCGAACTGTTTCTGTATTATAGGTGTAAATGATAAGTAGATTTACTTTTATATTCAGAACCGGTTCAAAAAATACAAATAAAAAGTCTCCACTTGGATTTACCTCAGCAAAAGTAATTCTCCCACTGGTTAATTACTGCAGTGATTAAATGTTTCAGTTCTTCAACCTTTAAACTGATGCAGTGAAGAGCTTCTTGTTTCATTTATCACTTTGTAGAGACCATAAACTTTGGAAACTTCCAGGATTAATCAGGATCAGATTGTTACCGAGTGGTTCAGGAGCATAAGACACCACAGAATCTAAACCTGAACCCCACTATCTATAGGATGTGATGGAGAAGCTCTTACACAACAGTCTGACTCTACATCATCAATACAAGAGCTGGACAAAAACGAATGCAAATATGGACTGAAACATCACGACATTGCATGAGCATTGCTCAAGACGATGCAGTGATAAATTGTGCTTTTTTTTTTTTCTGGCAAGGTTGGGTACATGAACCTGTGTGTTTCAGCTGATTTTACATGGAGGAATGTTAAATTGTCATGTAACTTGTCAAGTTTGGGACAAAAATTTACATCAGTCTCTTATATTCTCATGGGTTCACTATGTTGGGATCAATTTCAACTGTGACAGTTTATGCAACTTATATATAAATACATATCATACTGTTCATTTCTGAGCCAAAACACGGTATTTGAAATCTCTCTGACGGGACATTTTAGAGACAATCTGACAGATTAGTGTTGCTAAATGACCCACATTTTTATTTTTAAATTCACTTTTGCTTTATAGTTAGACCATAAGGGATTATCCAAAACAAGGAGCTACTTTATATTGAAATAAATGTTGGAATGGCACCCATCAGCTGCCTCCACATCCAGAGGGGCCAGCTGAGGTGGCTCGGGCATCTGTTTCGGATGCCTCCTGGATACCTCCCTGGGAAGGTGTTCCAGGCATGTCCCACTGGGAGGAGGCCTCGGGGAAGACCTAGGACACGCTGGAGAGACTATGTCTCTCGGCTGGCCTGGGAATGCCTCAGGATCCCCCCAGAAGAGCTGGAGGAGGAGTCTGGGGAGAGGGAAGATTGGGAAGCCCTGCTTAGACTGTTGCCTCTGCGACCCAGCCCCGGATAAGCAGAAGATGGATGGATGGATGGATGGATGGATGTTGGAATGGCAATCTGACAGGACATTACTGTGTTTTAACCCTTTTGCACATTTAACATCGTATTTATCTCTGGCAGTTTTGCATGTTATACACCATTTACCTCTGACAGTTTGCACAACTACTCAGATTTTGCACATTTATATAAATATATATATTTCTCTTAGTAATGGTAGTTTATATTTTTTACATTTTTATGCTCATTTTCTTTTGCATGCCATTCTTAAATGCCACTTCGTTTTATTTGTGTAAATTTTATTTTATTCTATTTCAATGTTTATACATCTTTAAATTCTCTCTGTATTCAATGTGGACAGCAAAGTAAGATTTTCATTATACAGACAATCCTGTGTCTTTATTGTACATATGCCAATGACAACTTTGAATTTAGGGTTACATTTCAAATTGAGAACAGACTTATTTGCTTTTTTCCCTCATGTAACATATATATCATTTTTATTCTCTAGTAGAACAGTGCAACAGGATTGTTTTGAACAAATCACTATTATAGACTGATTTTATTTTACTTGTACTGAGAAACTAACATTGTAAACAGTTATTTTCTGCAAAAGGAAAATAGTCTTTCACTCATCACTTTTAAGAATAAAAGTCAAAGTTGTATTTTAAACTGTATTCTTTCACTGTGACATAAGATAATGAATGTACAACAACCTCCTTGAAGTCCAACTAGTGACCGCACATTTCCAAAAACATGAGCCACAGGTTAAACAGCTTCATTTTCTGCCTAAATGGCAGAAAATGGAGGTTGATGAGAACCTCCATCCCATGACCCAACAACAGTAATATTTTGGAAATGACACCACCAGATAATGGAGTAATAAAGTTAAGTTGAAGAACATAAGTCCAATAACAACAATAAACCCTGGACAAAAGGCTTCCTGAAATTAAGTCACTGGTATTTCCAGTAAAGAAACTTGATGCATCACACCTTTCAGCCTTTTTATTTTGAAAGATGATCCTGAGCATCGAGCAGCACATTTCAGGCTGTGGACCGTCCACTCAGCAGAAGAACGACTGAAAAGCATTAATACAACAGCAGGCTGACAGACAGAACTGATCCACCAGAACCCATGATGAAGCAGATTCTGAATTTAACCCCATATCCTGGACCTGACACATGTTTTCGGTTCTAAATACATCCTGTAGTAACATGAACACAACAGTCCTTCATTTCTATGTCCTCAACATGTGTTTGTTAAGACAGAATATCTATATGCCTTCCTGTCAGTGCCATGGATACCATCACATACACCCTCTGCTAAACAGCCAGGAGGGTTTTGGTTGTTCCGGTCAGTCTGGTGGTCGTGGAGGATTCACTTTAGTCAATGGCATCACAAATAGGCAGAAACACATTTCAGAATGAGTTATCTGAAAAGTCGCTGTAATGTTTCCCTGTTGAGTATTTGGGTAATTTAATGTTAACTTCTTAAGCCCCCAGATCTGTTCATAACAGAAAAAAAAAATCTTATTTGTTTCAGTATGTTCCCTTTTAAAGTAAGGACAACTATTTCACATCTCATGTTACTGGGGCTGCAACTATTTCAAAGCAACTATTTTCACTACTAATTTCATTATTGATCACTTTGTTTAAAAAAAAGGACAGAAAATGGTGTAAAATATGATGTTTTCAAATGTCTTGTTTAGTCCTTTAACAAGGGGCAAGTAGATAAAAGTTGTAGTTGCTCCTAAAAGCCCTAGCTCCCATAGATTTGCATTGAACTTCTCTGCAAAAATACTTGGTCAATTTTTGTCTAACATTTTTTTGCACCTTCTTAATGAGTGATCTGGTCCATCTATACATTTTCCCTTTATCGACTAGACCAAAGAACATGAATAGAAGCTTAATGCCTGCAAAGCTGACTTTCTGAGTTTCATTTAATTTCATACAATATTTTTTCTGAACAGAAAGCTTGATTTTTTTTTTTTATTTGGTTCCACATAACAAGACTGTAAAATGACTTTATTTCGCAGTGTTCGATAAAGTTTACAATTTCAATGAGTTTGTAAACTAGCACTTAGCATTAGCTTAGCATTAGCTCATGTTTGACCTCTCAGGCCCCGGTAGCTCCACCTTTTGTCCAAATACGGTCACTTCTGGCTCCAAAAATCCAACACAGCGAAGGCCAAATGACAAACTACTGTCTTCAAAATAGCTAATTATAAAATAAGTATATAAAACTATAACTATATTATAGTTCATTAATCCACTAATTATACACAGTCTATGTCTATAACACAAGATCAGTGATGGAAACCACAACGACTCCGAATCCCCAGAGAACATCCTCTAAACCACACATTTAATATCTGCCCCCATTGAGACAAAGACTGTGGCTCCAGGATGTGAACACGAGCAAGATTAGATTAAACTTTAATGATCCCTGTGGGAAAAGAGATTAGACCTGGACCTGTGAATGTGAGGCAGGTTCAGAAAAATGAGATGGATGTAACTGTAAAGTACTGTGAAATAAAAGGGAAATCCAGGTGATGAATAAACTACACATTAGTGCATCTCCGCTTTAGAGCCTCCATAAAACACACTAAAACTAAATTAGAGGCGTTACTGCAGCTTTAACATGCAGTTTTTTGCAGACAGTTCAGCAGTGGTTCAGCTACAGTACTAACATTTAAGAGGACGATTAAGTGTTTTTAATGTCATTATTGTTCATTATGTTAACTTTACGCCTCCTCTGTCACAGTTTATACACTCACATCCACATTATAAAGAAGAGGAGAACGTTATTAGCATTGACATTTGGAGCATATTTCATATTACTCATGTCTTTTGTTGATCAGAATTCACCATTGGAGATGATGAATCTCAAAAATACAAAGCCCATTAATGAAATATGGGACCAAAATAAACAAAATCAAATAAACCAGTACAGCTTTATTTCTAGAATGAAAGAAAAGCTAAAGAATGAATGAATGAATGAATGAATGAATATATGAATGACAAATAGACTTGCAACAAAACACATTAATAGACAAGTTTTTTTAAAGACATTAAAAAATCTAAATTCTCTGATTTCAGCTTCAAAAATGAGAATATTTTCTGGTTTCTTTCCTTCTCTGTTACAGTAAACTAAATATATTTGGATGTTGAATTAACTTGGACATGTTTTAGGACAAACAACTAATCAGTTAATCGAGTAACTAGTCATGAGTTACAGTCCAACAGATGAAATTACGATAAAATGTGTTATAGCTTCACCTGCGGTTTTACACTTGAGACAATTATCATGATTATTTCCAATAACATACAATATGAAAACTGATGGTGATGAAAGGGATTATTATCAAACATCTACACGAAAACAGGTACTTTGATTAACACATAATTTTCCTCTACGTTTGTTCCTCTCATCCACATGTAATCAGTGTTTTTAAATTATTTATATCATGTAGATTTTCTAAACTCTGGTTTGTTTGTATGTGTCTTCTGGGAAAACAGACAGATTGTTAGCAATGGCGTCACACTCCATTTTGTTCATGTCTATTATGTGTTTGTGTAGTGACGCTACACCTGAAACATCAAATCCAGGTGTATACAGCGGTATGACAAAGTATAGGCACCCCCCTGAGGCTGCATATTAATTGCATATTAATCTTCTAATAAAAGTTGAGTAATGGGGTATTGCCCAGACAAAGATTTTTAGTGTAGCAGTATTGAGTTGTATGAAATTAAATCAGACCTGAAAAATAGGCTTTGCAAAAATTTGGGCACCCTTGCCATTTTGTTGCTTGGAATACCTGTGACTAGCCTACTCAGCACTGATTAACTGGAACACAAAAGTGCTTCGGTGAGCTTGGTAGGCCTTGAACTTCATAGACAAGTACATCCAATCACGAGAAAAGGTGTATAACTCTATAACGCCAAACATATCACATTTGATACGACCTTTGAAGCCTTCTACACAATCAGTGCGATTTTTTTTTCTTGAAAAACCTGATGTATACAATTAGATACATGTAATCGACGGATAATCCACCAGGGGGGAGGAATTCATTCACCAGAGGCCTTTCTATTGACAGGAACTTTTCCAATTTTGAAAAGAAATTACCAATTTGTTAGACATGTTTGAGCTATGTTATGTTTTTGTTTGCTCAAAAATAATAATATTTGAGCATTGAGACCCGATGTATCAAATATAAATATATGAAAAATGTGGGGTTTTTTTGTTGTTCAGAAGGACCAATAAAGGCTCCGGTTTCAAAGAACTGGAATTTTCTGTCAATGATTTAATGGTTCAGGCTTTATAGGGTTAAGGTAGCCAATTGTAAGTTGTTCTTCTCTTTGACTCTCCTCTGAAGAGTGGCAACATGGGAGCGTCAAAACAACTCTCAAAAGACCTGAAAACAAAGACTGTTCAACATTATGGTTTAAGGGAAGGCTACAAAAAGCTATCTCAGAGATTTCAGCTGTCAGTTTCCACTGGGAGGAACATAGTGAGGAAATGGAAGACCACAGGAACAGTTCTGTTGAGGCCAAGAAAAATATCAGAGGCAAAGGCGAAGGATGGGGAGAACGGTCAAAGACAACCCACAGACCACCTCCAAAGACCTACCACATCATCTTGCTGCAGATGGTGTCATTGTGCATTGTTCAACAATTCAGTGCACTTTGCACAAGGCCATCAGACTGTTCAATTCCTCATAATAAATGCAATGTTTAATACAATATTTTTGCACACTTATTTATGTATATTTCTTTAATTATTATATTGATAATATATATAGTACATATTGTACAAATTGCTGCTGTAATTGGGTCTTAACAGAGTGTCTTAATATGTACATTTAGTATACGTATATATTCAGAGCTATATATACATGTATTGTTTGTATATGTATTTTTCTCTGTCTTCTTATTTTTCCTGCTATTTTTATTATACTTGTATGGAGCAACAGTAACATACAATAATTTCCACCGGGATTAATAAAGCATTCTGATTCTTATGCTGAAAACAAAGGTTTTATGGATAGGGAGCAGGGGATTACGCAATAAAAAATAAAAGCAAGAAAGACAAAGATCAAAATACATCAAATTGTGCAGGTGAGACCAAAAACACAGTAAGTTTGTAACATTATCTCATTCTATCAAAAATAAATGAGACCATAACCAGAGAACAAACAACTGACAATAAATAAAAGAGACTGGAGCGTGTCTAGGAGCGTCTGTAAAACACACTCAGGTGGATTATTTCCACTGACGCTGCATACAACAGACATCTTGTGATGATGAAAAAGGGCCAGAGATGACAGAGACAGGACATGAAACAAAGCAGACTCTGTTCAGATCCACCAGCTCTGATCTGTCCTAACACGCCACGTCACGGCCAACCCCGTCTGACAGTGGACGCTGCCACATCAGCACCAGAGGACGACCGTCAGACACATCGTCAGCTTCATCTATGGACCACGAGTCACTGTGAGTCTGTTCGATTTAAGGAATAATTAACCCTTTAAGCACCAAAACTGCAATACTGACAAGTAACATAACTGAATGAAACAGATCATAACTCCAGAATTGTGTTACCACCTCCCACCAATAGATGGCGAACATGTGCCCCTTCAATCCTAGCACCGTTTCGAGACATGTTTCCATTCAAGGTAAAGAAGAAAGTCCAGTTTAGAGGCGTGCTCCTGAGCTGGTTTAGTAAGTAAATAAGTAAAGCTTATTTAGTTTTAGTTTTGATAGATAAGGAAAGATTTTGGCTAAGATGATACTAAAACTTATTGCATTTTACTTTCTACTACTGTTTCAGTTAATTTATTTTAAGCTCTTGAGACCCAGGAAATTTTTATTTATTTATTTTTTTTTTTTAGCTTTTTTACATTGAGCAATTATCTTAAGTGGAAACTCCACAATGCAAGTTTTTTCAGATACATTTTATTATTATTATTATTATTATTATTATTATTATTATTTATTTAGTTTTAAATGGATTGTCTTTTGCAATGGACAGCATTTTTTAAGTAAAACTGTCAAACTTTTGTCCCCTACAGAAGACAAAAATGTATTGCTGGGTCTTGGGAGATTAAGGATAAGATGACAAAAAAAAAAAAAAAAAAAAAAAAAAAAAGAACAAAAATAAAACTTCCATATAAATATGCTCAAAGTTCAATTTTACAAAAAGTTACACAATCCAATATGGCTGCACAAACTGATCTCACAATATGCATATTAGATGAGTAAATTTACTCCCATCATAAACTTTGGGTCATAGCCAGTATTTTTGTCATTTACAGTATGATTTTATCTCTAACCACTTCCAAGCTACAGGTTTTTGAAATCTTGATATTAAAATTATTTATTTATTTATTTGATTTATTCATTTTTTTAATCCGCCGCCTAAAGGGTTAACTCAGATTTCTAATAAATAAAGGAAGGTTCATTTCAGATATAGAGCTGAGAGAAATGGATTAAAATGTTTCAACAGGTCAACATTTTCATGTCAGTCTGTATCGATAATTATCACAATAAATGTAAAACCCTCATTTATTTCCAGTTCAAATGCAGATTTTTGTTTCTGAGGGAAAGTTGCAGAAACCAGCCCTTTATTTATGGTTTTAAATTAGTTGTAAAAGATACAATAAGATGAAAACAAGGTAAAACGACAACTACTTTATTTTATTTATTCATTTCATTCATTTGTTTTATATTTTCATCATCAAACATGAAGCAGCTTCAGTGTGAAATAAAAACCCACTAATGACAGCATCTCAGTGGAGGCTCATGGGAGAATGAACTCACTGTAATAAAACCACTTTAATTAACTTGAACTGAACATTAATCAGAATCAGTCGGTGATTTATGAAACCGGACGGTAACTGAGGTTTAAAGACAAACCGACTGATATAAAACACGGCATCTGTCGCTGAATCTGGTTGGGGTCAAAGGTCAGACTGTGAGTGTATATAGGTTGAACTGAACGGATTCACCAGATTTTTGGTTTTTTGTTTTTTTTTTTAACTTTTCACACATTTGATGAATTTTTGATTTGATGAATTTCAATTTCAATATTTCCAGGGCCTGCAACCTGTCCTTTAAATACCTTCATATATGTCCATTATATCTATTTATTTTATTTTATATAATCATATTATTTATTATATATTCTACTGAGTATTTTAGGCTCTTATGACTTTGAATAAACTGAAGAAAGACACTGAACTCAGTATTTTTCTACTATTTAACTTCTGATGTTTTCAGAAAATGTATTTATTTTACATTTTGATGACTATACAGTGTAGAAAATGAGACCCTAACTAAAGGTTTAATGAATGAAAATAACCATATATTTAAGTATGCACTTTCTATGTTTATGTGCGATATTGGGTGAAGAAAATAAAGTGGAGATTTGTGGTTTTAAAATGAGACATAATAAGAATAAAAAAGACATACACAAAGATGAAAGAAACACAAAAAACAGAAAATATTCAACGAAACTAAAATGTGTCAAAGTTGAGGAAACTGAATGGTTAATGTGTTGCACTAAAACAACAAGAAAATAAAACACAAAATACAACAGGGATTTGTGGTTTTAACTAATTTATAAAAGGAAAAAGCCGAGGGGAAAAATGACATAAAACACCCAAAGAGATGAAAATGATGAAAAAGAAACCAAAAAGATGCAACAATTTTAAGATTCAACAGGAAGAAAATAACGCAAACCACAAAAGAAGAAGGAGATTTGTGGTTTTAAATGATTTGTAAAAGGAAAAACATGAGGAAAAAATGACATAAAATCCACTAAAAGAAAAAACTGTGTAAAAGATCCAAGAAAGTGAACAAAACACGAGCCTAAATGAAAGTTGAAGAAACTAGAAATGTGGTTTTAGTTATTCATAACAGACGCAACATGTTAAAAATAAATTAAAAGATGTAAAAAGACAAAACATGAAAAATACGATGTAAAAGACGTATTCATAAAAGACCCACAGAACTAAAATTATGTAAAAGACAAGAAATTTAAAGATATAAAAGATGTACCAAGATAAAAATGACAGATGTTTGTGTTTTATTTTCTTCTTTATGATTAGTGTGAACATAAACTATTACAGTTTAAAATAAATATGCATGAAAAAAGTCAGTAAATCTATAAAATATTTAATTATTGTAACTAATAGGTGTTTTAGCAGAAGAAATGATAATGATATTTATCAGAATACAGACGTTCAACACAACATAAACAGTTTGCAGCGTATATGTACAAATGTTTGTGTTTATGAGTCAGACTTTTCTTCATTTTTCTTTGTGAAGGGCTGAACTGTACGGCGTCTGTGAATCCTCAGAGCTGACGTCACACACAAACACAAAGACACTGAACACGTTGTAAACAATAACCGACTGTGACGAGCTGAGACGGCGTTCGGCGTGGCATCGTGACCTCGCAATCAGAGTTTAATGTTCTATATTCAACGAGGAGGACTCTGACATCACCACTTCTACAACATGAAACTGACAGACAAAGCAAAGGTGTCAAACATACGGCCCGAGGGTCAAAACCGGCCCGCCAAAGGCTCCAATCCGGCCCTTTGTGAAGTTTTCAGACCATTGGTTTTGTTGAGCTCATGTGGTTGTATAGAACGGTTATGTTGCTTCAAGCATCGCGTAACGTTACCAGGGCAACACAGAAAGAACTCAGAGTCAATGTTATCTGCTGAGATACTTTTAAGAATGTAACTGTATTATGAGTATTACCTAAATAAACTATAAATTAACCTCCTGAGGCCCAGGACAGCAGGAGGTTCTGCCTTTTTTGCATGAAATATTTGTAGAGTGAAACCAGCATAGTGCGACAATTTTTTCAGATGCATTTTTTTTTTTTTTTTTTTTAGTGAATGTGTGTTGCAGTGAACAGCTGTTTATTTATTTATTTATTTTTTAAATAAAGCTGTGAAACTCGTCATAGCTGGGTCTCAGGAGGTTAAACACAGTTAGCCTATGTAAACATTTTTTAAATATTTTTTTATTCTCTACTTTTTGAACTGATCCCCCTACAATATCTTACCAATATCACACATAACAGTGTAGATCAGTTCTACGGAGTATGGTGCCCATTTTTGGACTACATTGGACTGGATCTCTCTTCTACCTTATTAAAAGGACTGTTGTGCACTTAAATGTTACCCGTAAATATCACTCCCATATACTTTAAGTCTGACTTACCACCTTCTGTATTAAGCTATATTTTCGTTTTTTATTTCTCATGTAAGAGCTGTCGTGTATGTTTTCTTTTGTGTCTAGTCTTCTGAAGACACCGTTTGTTCTGTTGAATGAAAAACAAAAAAGTGTAATAAAAACAATGGGGAAAAAATGACATATATCTTATTCTGCTGACATGTAATCTGTTACTGACCACCACTTCCATCTATACATGTCTTTCCCCATTTGTACTGTACTTAAGGGATTGTTTTTTTTGTTTTTTGTTTTTAATTACGGTTGTGTTCTAAGTGTGGCCATATCATTCTTGTTTTACCCTCCAGACATATGTATAGGTTAAATGATGCATAATGCAAAATGAATCAAAAAATGACTGATCACTGTATACTTTTTTTTTTTTTTTTTAAATATGGTCCAATGGGACAGATCCAGAAGCGGGTGTACGTCACTTTTCTACAGGAACAAAGGGTCAATCTGGGACAATATGTCTATGTTTATCTATAAATCTTAATCTCAAAGAAAACAGTGACTGATAAGACTCTATCCACCCTTTAATCAAACTACATGTCTGATTATTTGGATGCAGTTGCTGTTCTGTGACCAGTGAACACTGTGTCTGCGTTCACTGACCTGCTTTAAAATGAATATTACACTGTAGACCTGAGATAAAGACCATCAAAAACCAGGAGGGCACTGGTTAATCACAAGCAGAAACCCGCAAAAACCCTCAGAGAACAGCAACAACAACACAACAGAACATGACTGACACCAGGATTCAGCTGCACTGCGAAATCAACGAGGACGATGTGGACACAACTTTTACAGCGCAAAATAACATTAAACAACTGCGTTTTTGATTAACATGGACACTTTACACACGAACTGGAGACTAAATATGACAAATCACTGCCCTTGAGGGACATTAAAGCCTAATAATACCGATAACAGAGTTAAATATCCGGACAGAGGAAGCAGGAGAAGGTTTTAAAGCAGATTAACTGCCGTTTCCATCCGCACATTAAAACGCACTTATTTCAGCCCGTACGCGAACACCCCATGGTGCCTTCACTGACCCGGCTTTTAACACGAAACTGGACCCAATTCACACCGGAAACAACAACAACAACAACAACAACAACCACCAGCTCGTGAACTCATGAACCCGTCGGGGGTCTTACCGTCTGTCCTCGTGCACTCGGAGTCCGTGTCTGTGTCTTCTACGTCCGCTGTGTCTCAGCTCGAGCCGTGCTGTGCCGCGCCGCGCCGTACTGTACGGTCTCGTGCAGTCTCCGCGCGAGGACACGAGGATGAACCGGAGCAGCACGAGCCCCGGTTGGATGAGGATGAGGATGAGGAGGGCTCAGGCACGAGGCGGCGACAGCTCCTAGCAACCTGTTGACTACGTCACCGACACGAAAATTAAAAATAAAATAAAATAAAAATTAATAATGGTCTGATTCTCATATATTCTTAATGTTACTGTTTTACAAAAAATACGAAGTATATATAACTGGTACTGTGATGATAGGAATAATACGCCTACATTTTTAGTTAAGTTGTTTTAGTTAAGTTCAAGCTTAAGTTTCATTGATTTTTTTAAATTCATAAATTCAAAATATTTAACTCTTACAATAAGTAAAAAAAATAAAAATAAAACAAATCAATTAATGTATTAAATAAATAAATAAATAATGACAACTACAAAAGAGAAAAATTTAAAGATGCATTATTTTTTTTAATTCTGATGGCAAATTAATAGTTTTTAATAATATTTTATATTTAATATATTTAATAATATTACTAATTTACTAATATTTGTACATATTCTTTTTTGTTATAACAACTCGTGTATTTTTTTGTTTACTTGTTTGTTCTGGACGTAATAATAACAATAATAATAATAATAATAAAATACTATCAGTAACTAACAGTGTAGTTAAAGCTCCATTTTTATAATAGGTAGTGCATTTTCAATGAATACAATGAAATTTTGAAAACGTTTTTAATGTTGTTAGATTTGAGACAATTATTAACTTTTTTTTTAACTCATTTTTATTAATAAAACCCAAAAGAGGCTCTTTAAACTGCTATACTACTATGCATATTACTGTTCTATTTATTATATGTACACAACACAGTTGAATCAGCCAGTGAAACAATGAAAGTCTTTTTTAGTATTTAAAGTACAACTGTCACAAAGATTACATTCACATCTTTTTTTTTACAAACACCACAGAGAAAAAAAACTAACTGAGATGAAAGACTGAGTTATATGATGCTCTGTTTTTACACAGTCTATGCAGCAAAGCTTGTTTGAGGATTAATGTGAAGCAACTTGTATTAATTTTAGACTTGCATAAGGTCCTACAATGGAAATTGTTAGAAACAGACCTTTAATCTGCACGAATACAGTTTCCACTAAATCTGCTTACATTGTGAAACAAAAAAGAATGTGTGTGTTACAGAGTTGACCTGTTCCTAACCCACTGATCTGCATATTTTGTCCTTATATGATTATATCAGGTTATGTAACAAACTGACCTGAAGCCGTGTCTGCATCAAAGATAACAATGGCAAAACACAACCATTTATTTATCTGTCATGTAAAGGTTCTGGAGGAATCAAGCAGCAGAAACAGTATAGTATGTACCACACAAACCCAACCACTTCAGACAGACTTTGGTTTGGTCCAAATCTGCTGGATCTTTGTAAATATCACCCTGAACCTTTCCAGTAGAAATTTTTACAGTCTTTCAGTGTTTACCGGTGTGTGTCGGGGGTTGATGCCATGGCAGTAAATCCATCACAGGAAACAGAAGAGTGGATTGAACACAAGACATTTCCAGACACAGTAAATGTCAGGCTGCTGCTGTTGTTGTTATGTAACCTCAGCTGAGCACATCTGACGAACTAATCTACAACACATCTATGTATTAAAACAAGCGGTTCAGGTCTTACTCAAAGATATGGAAGCACTGCCCCGAAAGTGGAAAATGGATGGTTATGGATTTTTATGTTTGCCTTTCCTGAACAGGACAGAAACTTAAAGGGGTTATATGTATGATTTGTACTTTAAAGGCTCAATCAGGCTCTACGTTAAAGACACATACGTACACAGACGCAATGTTCTGTCTGTCCTCAGCATTTACTATTTGCATAATACTGTTCGTTCCCCAAGTTTGCAGATGCAAACCCCAACACAGAATAAGAAGCACCACCGGGAACCGTGGAGGTGACGTTGAGATGTGACGAAAATCATTTCCAAAAATGGTGGAACTTTTCAGAGTGACTGTGTGAGTTAGTGAAAAAGTACTGACATATTTATGACAACTACCCTTCTCAATACTAACATTAGTAAATTAGTAATACATCCACTGCTGCTTCTTCTTCCTCTTCTTCATAGTCTTCGCAGTCTTCTTCGTAGTCTTCTTCTTCGCAGTTTAAGTAGTCGTCTTCTTCACAGTCTTCTAGTTCTTCTCCTTCGCAGTCTTCTTCTTCTTCGTAGTCTTCTTCGTTGTAGTCTTCTTCGTATTCTCTTTCATATTCTTCTTAGTATTTATTGTATTCTTCTTCATAATCGGCCCATAAGTTAATTCAGAGTGGCGCCCTCTGGTGGATTGATTGACGAACACTTATTCCAACACAGTGGATGCATGGAAGTATAAAGGCAGTGAGGCTTGACAACATTTGAAATGGGCGTACCTATTTATGTATGTAAAGCAAGCATGAACGGGCCTTAAAACTATTAAAAATTATATTAAATTCTCATTATTTTCTTTAATAAAACACTGAAGTTCTACCAAAGTATTGAATTGTAGAGATATGAAGTGAATTTATTCACACCAACAGGCTGGAGGATTTATGTGACCACTAGAGGGAGTAGTGAGTGACTCTGGGGAAAACTAACACCAGGGGGCCTTTAACGAAAGCATCAGAAAGTGACAGATGGAATGAGAACTATTTTATCTCATAATAAGTAAAGGTTGCAGTGGCGTGAACTGGGCCGTCTCAGCTCGACTCGACCCGTCAAATCTCCAGAGGCTGGTTTCATGTCATCACAGTATCGCCAACATGCATGTTTTTGTCTGTATTTTTGTCTGTAGTTCACCTGTTACTACAAACTGCAGCATTACCATCAGCTGTTTTGGTGAATCCCGTCTCGAACACCCACTCAAACTGCTCCAGGAATAAACGGCAGATTCTTGACCTTATTTTTTGTTTCTACTCTTTCATCGATACTAGACATGCAGCAGTAGTGTGTAACCCTGTCCTTATTCATATTTTAAGACACTATGAAATTTAGCAACAAAACGCCCTTAAAATCCAGCAGTGAGAGCAGTAGTACAGATACGCTGTCACATCTTGATGCTTTGGCCCGACTGTTGCAGACCGGAGCTTTAGCTTTAGTTTTAGCTTTAGGTGCAAATCTTTTGGTCTTAAATGGGCTTGAAACCAGAACTCTGCAGACATCGTTATAACTATGAAAGTCACTTACTTAACCTATAAGAAGCCAGTGTGACATTGTGGCAGTTCCCAAATGAATTTTTCTCTATATATAACTGTCCTTAAGTGATTTATCACCATATATTGTAATATTGTAATTAGGGCTGTCAAAATTAACACATTAAGGCAGCGTAATCCATCATCATGATTAATCTGATTACAAATTTTAATGCAATGAATCCATCTGCAGTGCAGAATGTCTCTGAATGTCTCTGGCAACGCATTTCTGGCAGTTTGTCCAAGCAGAGTTGGTCAAATGGTCAGTTGGTCCGGTAGTGAAAGGCAGAACCATCCCATAAAGATGGAAGACGCTCAACAACACATTGGTCCTCTGGATGGAAATATGAGGACAAAAAACCAAGACGGAACAGTCGACCGACATAAAGTATTGTACACCTCTGCAGGAGGGAGTTTTCTTTACAATAAAGCACTTCCAGCTTAAAATACCACATTAACACCAAGCATACATTAGTTGCAGATTCTGCTAGTGCTTCAGCTAATGTGTCGCCCAGCTTGCGACAAACACGTTAAGTACATATATATTCCCTTCTTTCTTGAGTCTGTTTGCTCCTGCAAAATGAAACGCAATTAATATAAATTAAAAATAAATGATATTTGATTGTGACTAATCAAAATTAATCCATAGCAACCCTGTGATTAATCAGATAAAACATTTTAATCGTTTGACAGCACTAATTATAATATTATCACATTTCAATAAAAATCAGGTATTTTCCAACATTTGATTTCGTAATCATGTAGACGTTCATAAAAGCTCAGATTAAAGTTCAGGGTTATTATATCAAAAATAGAGCAAACTGAAGAAAAAGTGATTTTTTTTTTTTTTTTCCAGTAAAATCTCTCATTAAATGAACATAAACCCAGTGTGTCCATTCACTGTCATTGATCCAACTCCATGGGTTTTAGTGGTGAATTAATGTTGTAGAAGATGACGGTGTTTCCATGGTAACTACAGAGCCTCTGAACGTCCACATGGGTCATATCTGATGACCATGAAAAGATGACAAACTGCATTTTACACCAATTATTCACATGGATTATCGAATCAACAGGTATTAAATATTTTATATCAGTAGGTGATTTTGGTAGATGGTGGATGTTTGGGTGTTTATGGGTTAAACTAAGCGACTTCTCGTTTCTCCAGTTCTATGTGTTTAGCTTATCAAGACAAAAACAGTAGCTATGGTGAGGATATTTAGCAAACAAGTCCTGAGTGTGCTGCAGGAGGGAACAGCATACACTATGTGGACAAAAGTATTGGGACAGATTGAATTCAGGTAAATGATAAATATCACTGCATTGGTTAGTTTGGTTTAAATTGTTATCTTTGTTTCCAAAATGTATCAGAGATGATTTTTACTTAATGTCTCTGTGACTATGATTTTAAATGTTTAACCTCTAAATTCCTAAATATTTTTTTGTGTTCTGACTGTAAATAATAATTTTCTACTCTCGACTCTTCTAATAACTAAACTTTAAGGAAATACTGATGTTTATAAACTATATGGACAAAAGTATTGGGACACATCATGTCTACAGCTGTAAGATGTCCTGTTCATGTTGATTTGAGGTAAAAACATCAATATTTCCTTAAAGTTTTATGGGATATTTTTCTTCCTCAGTGAGATGTGAAGAAAGCAGATGGTTAGTTGTAGAAGAAAATTATTATTTAGAGTCAGAGCAAGAAAAATTGTTTAGAAATTTAGAGGTAGGACATTTAAAATTATAGTCAAGGATAAAAAAAAAAATCAATATTGAGAGAAATTAAGTAAAAACCATCTCTGAGACATTTCGGCAGCAAAGATAACAATTTAAACCAGGGGTATTCAAATCCGGTTCTCGAGGGCTGGTGTCCTGCATGTTTTAGATATTTCCCTCTTCCATCACACCTGGTTCATCGAGCTCTGCAGAAGCCTGATAACGATGTAATGGCTTCTAGTGTGATGGAAGAGGGAAATATCTAAAACATGCAGGACACCAGCCCTCGAGGACCGGAGTTGAAAACCCCTGATTTGAACCAAACTTACCAATGCAATGATATTTATCCCCGTATAAAACTATACTACGGCATTTGTCATTTTTCTATTCCAGACCCCTGTTAGAAAAGAAACACCTGGATTCAACGCGTCCCAATACTTTTGTCCATATAATGTACGTGCAACTGTGGATCAGCCTGAGGCGCGGCAGAGGTTGAAATGAACACTCGCTTTTTTATTTCCCAAGATGCAAAAGGTTAAAGGAGTGACCCTCAAACCCTTATCGAGTGTTTCTCAGGAGATAAAAATGAGCAGAAGTGCATGTTCCTGTAGCTCTGATCTGCAGTACATACACAGTCACCGAGGTCTCTTCCCGCTGCTTATGCAACGCCTACGCACACACGTTGCCATGGTGACTCCGTGCACCTTTAATCATAATGCGCCGAGTTTGGTCAACAAGGCTGGGATCGCCACGGTAACAGGACCGCCGCAGCATCTGCCTGCTGTCGGGCAGACGCCTCCTACACTCGGGGAACGGCTTCAGCAAACCCACATGTGTTTACTGACCAAACACCTGAGAGATATCACACATCAAACAACACCACGAATTAACCCCAGGTCTCCGAGAAGGTGCGGGGTAATCCACAGAGATCTGGACGACAAACCACAGCAGGAATTAAAAGAGGAATAACAGACCTAACCTAAACAACTTATATCCTTTAACTACTACATCAAACTGACAGATGATGCTGCAGTTGTTCCCATATGAACAGACTGTGCATGTTTAAGTTCTCAGCACCTTCGTTCCATCGTAGTCATTAGTATTCTGTGCACGCTCTTCATCTCCGTCCCTGTTAAACCTCTGTCCTCCTTCAGCTCCTTTTTAGTCACACTCAGAGATGGAGCAGCCTGTTAGATCTGCATCCGCAAAAGCCGATAGAACTAACACGGAGGAAGTAGACCGACTCTGATGCCTGAAGAAAAACAATTATGTATATACAGGGTGTCCACAAAGTCTCTTTATAATTAAAACAAATATTACAAATGCAATTGATGACATATGTTAATCAGAGTTGTTCTTTGTGCTCAGTGCTTATTAAAGTTTTTAATCACGTTGTGGGATCGTGTGCATTTGAATCATTGGTCTGTTTTTCTTCAATGAGACTTTGAATGCTGACCTTGGCCTTTTTTGACTGAATGTGTCACCACAACTGGATGACCTCCAACCCACCATCATTGTCCAGGTAGATGGTGCAACACCACATTGAGGACTGCATGTTGGTGGCTTCCTAAATCAAACATTTGGGTCATTCTATGAAACTGGGTACATTTTGGTATCTGGCACTTTACCAGCTTTTTAGACCCAATAATAAAACAGAAATGTAGACATATTTCCTCCCAGGATGGACCTAATGATGACCTCAGATAAATGCAAAAAAAAAAATATTATACTCTTGCTCTGATCCATCCCGAAATTAAGGAATTTTTAATAAAATATTGCGGCCAGAATAGGACCAAAATTGGGACGTGAAAAAATACCTAGGTGTCAGTGCATTTGATCTGGAAAACATAGCTTGAACTGGTCTTATATAACACTATAAATAAATACACTGTGTTAAATCTGATGATCCTAGTGGTTTTTCTAATCCAGAAATGTGGGGTTTTCATGAATCTCAGTGTCATTCCAGGTTTCGTGTGTAACCCATTGTGTCCACTTGAGTTACATGCAGAACCTGGCCATTTAAACAAATAAATCGCGAATGATTTTGCAACAGCGCTCGTTTTTGTGAAACACTCTGCCTTGCATAATTAATTCACTTCCCAAAACGTACCTGTGAGAGAATAAAAAGATGTTAAAAAAAATAGTATTGCATAATTTTCGTGTCCTTTTAAAGTGTTGCATGTGAGTTTTTGTATTAAAAATTATGAAAATAATATTAAAATGTGTGTTATCTGAAAAATACTTTCTCTTTTATCTCAGTAAATACGTATTTTTAAAGTAGACCCAAAGTGCTCCTAAACTTGCTTCATAACATTAGTCTACATCTGGTTTGAATTTTTAGCCCCGTGTCCTGTTTTTAGGACCAGTTTCATA
>JAPQRP010000006.1:35330432-35348265 GCA_037367295.1 Apogon hyalosoma | reverse complement strand
ATGTTTGGTTCTGACTCTGGGAACTGACAAAAGACCAGATCCAGATGACCTGAGGGGTCTGGTAGGTTCATACTGGGCCAGGAGGTCACTGATGGATTTAGGCAAAAACACTTCAATATCTACTTTTCATTTGGTAATAATTTCCACAGATTTGTCTATTCATTTGCTTTTGTAATAGATTTCTTAAATTGTAAAGAGACTTTACGGACCCTCTGTATATGTCAGCCACGGGTATGTTTGCATTTAGGGTTAGCAATGTACCTGCACAACTGAAAACTGGAGCTGGTGTGGAAGTGTTGGAAGCTGTTCATTGAGGGTTATGGTTAAAAAGGTTAACTTACTTTATTATCCCTGTTGGGAAATTCAATCTGTTCATCTGACCCTCCCTAAAACGTTTTTTGGTCACTTTAGGTAGTTATTTGCCACTTTTTATCAAACGTTAGGAAAAGGAAAAACCTTTTTGAGATAACATCTGACATAGTGAACACTGAATTCACTTGACTGATCATTAGCTTTAGCATGTAGCAAACATTAGGAGCAATAAACTGCCACTGAAGGAGCTCGGGGACCAATTCCACGCCTTCGTTAGCACTTCAATCAGCGGCAGTGATGGGAGAATTAACCTGTATGTACCTGTTTTTAATGGTGGGGAAACTAGAGGACCCAAAGGAAATGTGTGCAGTGCAGCAAGAACAGGAAAACCTGACAGAGAAAGACTAGTTAGACTGAGAATGAAATCTGTGAAGCTGTAGCTGTGAGGCGGAAATGCTAACCAGCACACCTCCGTAGACTCTCAAACCTAAAGGCATGGCTTTTAAATAGAAATAAGATTTAGGAATAAGTACACAACATGGCAGAAAAGGGCAGTTTGGGTATTTTTGGCTAATTTTTCCATTCATGACACCTATATCGGGGTCAGTTTTTATATCTCTGTGCCTGTTTGTTGGTGTTGGTGTTAAGTTTAATCAGTGCTTTAAGTCACAGTAGTTATAGTTAAGAAGTTACCATCAACAGATCCTTTCAAGCCAGTGTTTCATGAATTCTGTGCTCCTTTACCTGAATTAAAAGTTCATAGTGAGCTGAAACCCCACCCCTTCCACTTCTACTGTGCATGCGCCATTTATAACATGAGTCTGCATGTAACTCAAAACTAATACAGGAGGATGTAACACATTACAATTCTGAGACTGTAATATTGTAAGGTAAGGTTACTTTTAAAGAACAGTAATAAGTAATCTGTAATGTATTGCAGTTTGGAAGCAACTTGCTCAACACTGCTGATTGGTTGATTTACTATGATATGATCTGTGCATATTTTGGCCCTACTTTATAACAGTCTTTAGAGCAGGGGTCTCAAACATACGACCTGCCGAAGGTTCCAATCCGGCCCGTGGGATGAATTTGCATAGTGCAAAAATTCTACAAGGCTGTAAACTGATGTTAGTTCAGGTTCCACATTCAGACCGATATGATTTACAGGAAAACAAAAGTATAATAACCTACAAAAAACAATGACTCCATATTTTCTTCTCAGTTTTATGTGAAAAAAAATAATATTCCATTATGCCTACAAATAATGACAACTTCAAAATTTTCTCTTTGTTTTAGTGCAAAAACTAACATTAAATTCTGAAAATATTTACATTTACAATTTATCCTGCAAAAATAAAATGTGAATAACCTGAACAAATATGAACAACCTGAAATGTCTAAAGAAAATTAAGCACAATTTTAACAATTTTCTGCTTCTGTTACTAAGTGTTTAGTATCTTTGTAGATCCGATCCATAACGCACAGGTAGAAATGATAAGCTGAGGCATAATATTGTTAAAATGGCACTTATTTTTCTTAAGACGTGTACGTTTTTTCAGGTTATTCACATCTTTTTTATTTGGATAATTTATAAAAGTAAGTATTTTCATAATTTAACAGGGGTTTTTTTGCGCTAAAACAAAGACAAAAATTTGGAGTTGTCATTATATATAGGTTATTATGCTATTATTTGACTGGTCCAGCCCACTGGAGATCAAACTGGGCTGAATGTGGAACCTGAAAGAAAATGACTTTGAGACCCCTGCATTAGAGAATAACTTAGAAGTGCAAAATAAGTCCTCTCACTGATGAAATAACCATTGCATTTGCTAAGTGTTTTTTTTTTTTTTTAATCTCTCCAGAATGGAAACAGAATGAGAGTAAAGTTTTCCTGTTTCTTCAGCTTACGTGCTGTAAGTTTGATAATGGATGAGAAAATTCTCCTTTGAATGCAACGACAACTTGAGGATTTTTGGAGAAGAAGCTGATTCTGTCGAGAGGAAATATGACCCAAATTATCTGTAACATTTTCAACCTGAGCAAACAGAATCAATAGAAAACTTAATACTCACTCTTTCAGTTCAATCATTTTATACTGTATTTGTGTGTAACTATGTGGGACCTTGGTCAACACAACGCCCGGAGGTGGTCTGGACTCGGTCCTGGTCTTGGTACGACACCAGAGTCTGTGTACAATAGACTCCTCTGCAGTGCTCTTCCTCTGCAGTGGAGGCTGTTATGTAACAGAAACATAAAGGAGGGGTGGGGGGAACTCCTCTGCAACACAGAGGCACATCGATCATTTCACACACTGCGTTACATGACTGCAGCCCTGACAAGTGATCAATACACACCCTCTGTTTTACACACATACACACTCACGCCCCAAAAGCAGAAGGTAATCAATCACCTCGTAGCATCACGCTAACCTTCCCTGTCTCTGAACGCAGACGCTCTAATCTGTGAAACCAGAATGTACTCTAGTGTTCAACTTATGTAAGACAAGAGGAACAAAGTAAAATAAAACCACCTTGTTCACAGTTTAACTGACATTTCTGAAGTCATACACGCAACGGTGTGTTCTGTAAATGGCAGCTGAGCCTCCGGAGGCAGAAAATGAGCAGAACGGACCCAAAGGGGGCAACATTTTACCAGAAAGTCAAAGCTAGGAGACCGATTGGACAAAAACTGCAGTTATGAGGTGAAAAACATGGGAGTTTCTGGTCAAACACGCACTGAATCTGTTCAATTCAGGAGCTGGGCTTAAATTCAGTAGTCTACTTGACCTTTTTTTTTTTTAACATAATATTTCTGTCCACGTGACGACTAAATGTGTCCAAAGTCTCAGACAAACCACAGTTAATGTCCAACATGTGAACACCGTGGATAATAATGGACAAATCTTTGTACTGCAGCCTGGTGTTTACATCCACAGTTTCAAATCATACCTTTTCATTTTAATAGTTACCGTCAGGTTTACAGTAAAAGATGAGATATGACTTTATTTATCCCACCATGGAAAATTTTCACCTGTGGATTAGGGGGCAATTCCCGGAGCAGTGAATGAGACAGACTTGCAATAAAAATAGACAGTTTGGGCTTTTTTGTTTGTTTGTTTATTTACATTGTTTTCCTTGTGGCTTTTTTTTTGTTTGTTTGTTTGTTTTCACTGTTGTTTCCAGTGTTGTGGTGATTTTCCTTTATGTTTTTTACTGTAACAGCTTTTTGGAGTTTGAGCAAGTGCCAAAAAGCAGCTGGACTAATTTCGAAAAAAAAAAAAGAGCCCCAAAACAAAAACTACTGGATCCATTCAAATCCTTGTTGTTCAGTGTGTTCCAGTTCATCCTAAATCTCATTATTGATGTCCATTCTAGTGCCTTACTTAGTCCAAACCCGTCAAACATCAATTCCTCTCTTTGTCTTTTTCTGTTATTCCACCCTGTTTTGACCCTAAAACACGAAGTAAAGCAAAACCAATGAAGAAAAGGAACACAAGCACAGACTCACAGCAGCGTTTATGACACTGAAACAGACGCAGATTCACAGCAGCATGTTTCATTAAAATAATCTCAGGGGTTAAAACGTCAACAGCAGCAACGTACAACAAGCAAGCACAGAGAAAAAGACAGGTAGAAAAAAAATACAAACGTGGAAAAAAGAAATATAGTAAATGGTAAGAAGTAAGAAAGTAAAAGTAAAATAAAGTAAAAAGTAAGAAATGTTGTATTTATGTAAGTATAGAATTAGAATTAAAAACTAAATTACATATTATTCATCTATCTACGTATCGATGTTTACTGCTACAAAGTACTTTTTCTGATCATGTTCTAACATTGTTTCTCCGTCCTCTCTAAACGCCCCCCCCCCGTCTCTCTGTCTCTGCTCAGTCTTGTTTTTATTTCAGTTTCACCCTCTGTGGTTGTTTGTCCTTGTCATCGATGCGTCACACTCTGTCACTTCTCCTTAACCACTCTCTCCTCCATCGCTGCCAGCTCAGCAGAAAGCAGCATCATTACTCTGGGCTGTGCACCTGCAGAGGGTTTGCATTACTGTACACGTGAGCAGGAGGCACAAGGCAAGGGCGAAGAGCGACCGAAACACTGAGGGAAAAGTTGAGAACAGAGAATCAGTGAGAGGTTTAAAAAAAAAAAAAAAAAAAGAGAGAGGAACAGAAAAGAGCTGAAATCCTGCATTGCTGTTTCCCCACAGCACAATTACAGCTGTTAAGGAAAACTCAGTTTCCATGGTAACAGATGGTTCAGCTCATGGTCTGAGATGATGTGAACAAATTGACCAAAACATATCATGTTTTTACAAATGAGTCCGCATTAACCCTTGACCTCAGGTCGACCACAGCTCAGATGACACTCATTTTACACACAACCAGAGACACAAGAGTAGAAGTGAGGAAATGGAGATATTCACGAAGTTAAAAAAAAACTATGACTGGGCAGACACCCAGTGAATTAAAAACATAACTGGCCTAAATTTTGAATAACTTTTTACACCATTAACTTCCTGTTTCTGCTGAAAAGATGATCTAGTTCACGATTTAATCCTTTGTTTTATTGAGGCATCAGTGAAAATCTTAAACCCTGGTCTATTTGTTTCCAGTTAGAATCATTTTTATTTATTTATTTTTTTATTTTTTTATTTAACCTGTATTTAACCAGGAAAAAAACTCATTGAGATAAAAATTTTCTTTTGCAAGAGTGTCCTGGCCAAGATGGAGTTACAGACAACAGAGATTTCATCCACACAAAAATGTACATAAAACACATAATGTGTTTGTGTGCATATCCGGTGTTCTGCTGTTACTGAACATCAATTTCCTGAGGATCAGTAAAGTTCTATTTAATCTAATCTAATCAAACTCAGTTCCAAAATGGCACATAAAAACTTGAACTTGAACGAAAAACATGCATACAAAACACCATCAATAATTCAAAAGGTAATAAAAGTAAACCCAAATGTTCCATAAAATCATCTCAAAGCTGAACCCAATTCAATCAATTAGAAAAACATTTACATGCGGATTCATCCTTTTCCCATTCATTCCCATTTCAGTATAACACAAATTCATATAAAATCACATTATGGTCAGAAAATAACAAAGATAAAATCCATACTCATCTCTTCACAGTGTGACTTATTTTGGTTTTTCTTTGTTTCTTTCAGTGAGTTTTATCGATAGAGAAATAATCCTTGTACTGTTGGTCTGTCTGCTTGGTGTTAGCTTGGTGCTGTTGGCTTAGCACTGGCAAGTTTGTTCCACTGTTCTGTTGATTTATTAAAATATTCATGACATACGCTGGTCTCAGACTGTTAGCTTGGTTCAGATCAGAATTGCAACTAAACTGGAAACAAATTTTTCTCTTTCTTTTAGTCTAAAAAAGTAAAATGACTTGAAAACCTTTAGATTTACAAACTATCCTTTCACAAAAAAATGTGAAAAACCTGAACAAACTAAAATGTCTTAAGAGAAGTAAGAGTAATTTTACCAATATTCTGCCTGTGTCTCAATGTTTTTATGTATGTGTAGATGTGATCTGTAAGTTGTAATGCACATGTGTAAATGATAAACTGAGGCAGAATATTGTTAAAATTGCATAGTTTTTATCAAGAAATTTCAGGATATTCATGTTAGTCACATTTATTTTTGTAGATGTAAACATTTTCATAATGTAATTGCACTTTTTTTGCTCTAAAACAGAGAGAAAAGTTTGGAGTTGACATTATTTATACTTTATTATTATGTTATTATTTTACTGGTTCGACCCACTTCAGATCACATCGGGGTGTATGCGGCCCCTAAACTAAAACGAGTTTGACAGCCCTGTTTTACATTTAGAGTCTTTAATCCAGACTGAGCAGGAGAAGACAGACTCCTCGGTCTGTGTCACGTTTTATTAGATTGACTTCATGGATAGTGTGTGTTTTTGTGTGGATGTGTGGGATTAAAGGGGGATTACAGCCACAGACAGAACGTCCGCTTCACTGTCCGCACATCAGGAGAACGAGGGTGGACAGGGGGACGTCAGGACAAGCCGTGAAAGGTGCATTTACTGAATATACACTGAAATGAAAGCGGTTTGGTAAGACGCACTATAGTATTGGGACACATTGAATTCAGGTTTTTTGTGTTTTTTCTAACAGGGGGCTGGGATACAAAACAATCATGACAAATCTTATGTTTTCTGTTCATTTTTGCTTTGTGTTGATTTTATTTATTTTTTTTTTTCAACTTGTGGTTCATTTTGCTTATTTTTGTTCAATTTGCCACTAGTATATAAAAAAAAAAAAACATCAGAAAATTAATGCCATACATCTCATATTATCTGAACAAAAGGATACAAAGGGAGGTCACATTAAATACTACAACTTTGGTTTATAGAAGCTGTTTTTACCCCAAAACTTTCCCGCTGTACATACTTCACATACGTCCAGATTGGATCTAAATACTTTACTAAAATAACAAACAGAATGTTTTACCAGGACTTACACACCGGACTGAATGTGGACAATAAATTGAACTTCAGGATATCGGAGGGTATGAAAACTGCTGAAGACAATTTGCTTGAGAGTAAAACTACAGAGATTTCAGATTTTAGTAGAGAATAAAAAATGCCATCATGAGCATTAGTAGGCTTGAGTGTTGAGCTTTTCAAATATTGGATGGAGTGTATGCTTTCTAAAAACAAAAGAAACAAAATAATCCACATATGTGGACACTTTAATGTTGACTTGTTGAATCTGAATAAACATAAAGTTACAGATGAATTCATCAACGCAATATATAAATATAAGTCTACTTCCAAAAATCACCAGATGGGAATAATTGGGTTATTAATCAGTGATAACAGTGACCTGCCAGTTCATACAGTATATGAGAGCATTTATGGGAACAATAATGCACATTTCATTGCATTTTGTATTATTTTGAGTAATTTTAGTCACTAAACACTGATTTTGGATGTACAAGCTATTGAACCCTTGTACAGTGTCGGGGTCTGTGGGACCCGTTTTAATTTTTTATTAAAAGAAAAATGATGAGTAATTATTTTTAATTATTTTTTTCCTCTCATATCTTATTACATTTTGTTAAAAAAAACACAGTAAAAACGAGTAGCGCTTTAATTCATAAATGTAATCTAGCAAAGGCAAATATTAAATCTATATGCTTTTTATATTGCTTGTATTTGGGATGAAATAAACATCTGTTGAGTATTTTAACATAAAATTGTTTGAATTAAATTAAATTAAATTAAAATCCCACAAATGGGCGGGTCCACCACACCTACGAACACTTGGCTGAAAAGCAAAACTATGAACGCCACACAAGGGTTAATACTAAGGTTTTTGTGTTTTTGACAGCTTAATATTACCCAGACAGTTTCTTTTTTTCATCTTCTCAGGAAATTCTTCTTCTTGATCGATAAAGTGTCACTGGGACTCAGTATGTAACCATTGAACCTGATCAAAGCTGATTACTGATGTGTAGAAATAGGAAATAAAAAAAAACAAACAATTGGGTTGCATGTATATAATATTTTTTCCTCAATAAAAAGATTAAAAAAAACAGAAATAGGAATAAAAGAGGAATGTGTCAAAACAAAATGATTCCAGCTTAATGTGTAACAGTGTATATCCTGTATTTTCTTGCTGCAACTTAAGACACTGAGAAATAAACATTTAAATGCTTATTACAACCCTGTAAAATCTAAAACTGAACGCGACCTGAGACGTTTGTGCTTCAGTAAACCAAGATGGCGACAACCAAACTTGTTATTATTATCTGACATTCATGTTTAGGCTTTAATATGATTCCTGCTGCACAGCGTTACAGCTCACTTCCTCCAGAACCTCGTCCCCCTCAGGCCGAGGAAGCAGACGATCAGTAATTACCACTTTTAATTAGAACCAGAAAGAAATAAAGGAGGTGGGATCTCATTTCACGGACAGACAGCAGGGGGGAGGAGGCTTCAGGCGGCGGACGCAGACGGATTTAAGAACAAAAAGCAGTGTGTTACATAAGGGATGAGGAGGGAGGTTTGCAAAAGTTTTTAAAAGCTTCAACTTGAAAACAGAAAAGGTGGTTTTCATTCAGTCTATGAGGTTAAAAGTAAGACCAACGTTCCTGTGTGTCACTGGCATGTTCTATCAAGAATCAATAACAAGTTCAATTTGTGAAGTTATCAGGTTCTACCTCTATTGAATAGAATAGAATAGAATAGAATAGAATAGAATAGAATAGGCTTTATTGTCAATACACCAGTCGTGCAACGAAATTGCAGGTGGTCTATATTAAAAATATATTAAAAGAATACATTATTATTATTATTATTATTATTATTATTATATATTAACCCATAAAGACCCAGTGCTACTTTTGTGGCAGTTCGCAAATGCATTTTTCTCTATATTTACTCTGTCTTAAGTAATTTATCACCATTTATTATAATATTATCCTCTTTATTGTGCGTCTCTTCAGTGAAAATCAGGTATTTTTTCCATTTTTCATTCACTGATCATGTAGATGTTCATAAATCCTCACAGTAAATTCAAAGTTTATTATATCATAAACAGAGAAAACTGAAGAAAAAGTGACTTCTCCAGCAACATCGACCATTAACTGAACATAAACCCAGTGTCCATCCACTGTCACTGATCCAACTCCATGGGTTTTACTAGTGAATCAAAGTGTTTCCACGGTAACTACAGAGCCTCTGAACATCCAGATGAGTCATATCTGATGACCATCAAAAGATGATAAACTGCATTTTACACCAATTATTTACATGGATTGATAGGATTAGTGGATCAGCAGGTATTAAACATTTTACATCAGTAGATGGTTTTAGTCAGTGATAGATGTTTGGGTCTTTATGGGTTAAAAAAAACATATATATATATAACATATAAAGTAGTGTGCAATTAAAAATGTACAAACTGGATATATGCTGTACGAAAAGGTAGAATTAAAAAATATAAAATTAGTATAAAGATGTGCAAAAGTAAAAGTGTAAACAATGTAAACACGCGTAAACGCTATATTAGAGTCCTGTGGTCCTGATGCAGGAGATTAATCTCCCAATAGAAGTGGGTGAAACTTTCACTGGAGGAGAACTCCACTTATTACATGACAGTCCATATACGACTTCTATCAGTGATCACTACATTGATATCTGTAACCATTTATATATTATAAATCATCAAAATATGGACCATTATAGGTAAAGGCACATTTTTAATATTTCAGAAATTCATTAAGAATTTTAAAATCAAAATTTATCTTAAACTGAACAAACTTTGTAAACATTGTCTCGAGGAACCTACATACATAATTTGAAATGAATCTGAAAAGTAGTTTCGTCTGAGAAGATGTTGAAAGAAAATGCTAATGAAGACGACGGCTCTTTCACAATAATAGCTCATGGCCCATCGACTGGTGAGATAAAAATGATCAAACTAATGACATGCAGGCCACTCAAAGGTAGAGCTCTGCATAAATAAACAGATTAACCACAGGGATCCACTCGACAAAGCTGTTTCTGTTCATTCTTAGATCAATACATGCATATTTTAACATTGTAATTAAAGGAACAAATGAACAATTCTCACATGCATTTACAATTCCTATTGTCCTAAGTTACCAAAAATGTGCTTCACATTCACTTGACATGTTATGCAATAATATAATAATTGGTTCTTGTCTGTTCTAGGACTCAGACTCAGCGTGTTCCCATATGGTCTAGCGGTTAGGATTCCTGGTTTTCACCCAGGCGGCCCGGGTTCGACTCCCGGTATGGGAATCAATATTTAGGAGGAAAAAGGTGGCCTAGAAGACTGGAGGGGTGTCAGTTCTATTCCCCAGACAGGCAGAGAAACTGTGGGCTGATGTGCCCTTGAGCAAAACACTAAACCATGCCAGACCTATTTTCCTTCTGTGCTCAAGGGCAGATCGGCCAACAATTTTGAATGTGTGGAAAATAACCGCTCTTATCCTGAGTGATAATCAGCTGACAGTGTTCCTTCCAGTCTGAGTAACGGATCAGAATGGGCCCAGAACAGGCAGCTTCACAAAGACAAATCACTGGTAATTTTCTGGTAATTTTACAAAAACTGAAAAATGATAAATCAGAAGTTAAACTTGAGTACTTTCTATGATAAAAGTCTTACATTTATAAAAAAAAAAAAGTAAAACTCTACAAATATAAAAAAAAAAGTTAACCCTTGAGCATGACACTAAACCCCCCCCAGATTCCTGACATCTACTTTCCTTGATTTTTGATGTGCCCAAATCAACATTATTGATAATAACCACTCTAATCCTGAATAATAACCCTTCAGTGCTGTTCTATCCAGTCAGAACAGATCAAACCCACAACAGGACAGGCAGCTCAGATCAGCATAAACCGATAAAACCCACAACAGACAGAGAAAACAGACATGTTTTTTTCAGTTTTTGTACAGTTTTATTTTTTCTATCCTTCAGAAATGATTTACAAACAGATAAATTATGGCTCTGATACATCAGGGAGTCAAGACTTCATGTGTTGCATCCTGGACTGAACCCGAGCCAGAACCAGCTCAAACTGAACCCAGTCCCCATCACTGATCCTGGTCTGTTGACGTGTCATAGCTGGAATTCCTTCCCCCAAATTTACAGATTAACATGATTAATTATTGCATTATTATTAACCCCCCAAGAGAAAATTCAGTATTGTAGCGTCAGATATTTGTACCTGATCATGTCGACTGAAGCATTGGTCATGTTTACCGACCTAAACCTTTAGTCTGTCTTTAATTAACCCTTTAAGCACCAAAGTTGCAATACTGCGACAAGCAACACACCTGAATGAAACAGACCATCACTCAAAATATTTTCCAAATCTTGTAACCACCTCCCACCAGTAGATGGCAGTCATGTGCCCCTTCAATCCTAACACTATTTCAGGGCATATTTCCATTCAAAGTGAAGAAGAAAATCCAGTTTAAAGGCGTGGTCCAGGGCAGGTTTAGTAAGTAAGTAAAGTTTATTTAGTTTTAGTTTGAACAGATAAGGACAGATTTATCTACTCTGCTGCTTGGATAAAAAGATACTTAAAAAAAAAATGTATTCCATTTTACTTTCTACTAATGTTTAAGTGAATCTACTTTAAGAATAAGATGAACAAAAAAAAAAAAAACAAAGAAAAAAGAAAACCGTAAATATGTTCAAAGTTCAATTTTACTAAAAGTTACACAATCCAATATGGCCGCCACCCTGTGACATCATGATATGCAAATTAGATGAGTAAATTTACTCCCATCATAAACTTTGGGTCATACCCAATATATTTTTTTTCATTTATAGTATGACTTTATCTATAACCACTTCCAAGACACAACTTTTTCTTAATATCAAAATTGAACATTTACAAAAAAAAACAAAAAACTCCGGCACCTAAAGGGTTAATGCTAATAGCTAATCAATTTGCTTGTTAAATAACGTAATGCTACTAAAGACTGTACCAGAATTAAAAAGCGCATCATTTGTGTCATGAAACAGACCAAGACTGTTGAGTATTGAGGTGATTTTGACTGTGAATGTTCTTTTTTCTAGAACCAACACAGTCTCCAATCACATTAAGACAGTTTTTTATTACTTGTTATAACTTTTCAAATTACTTTTAATCATTTGTTAGTGAAGCTTAAGGGATTTTAAAAACTGTTTTGTTCATTTGGTAATTGGCTCCACATTGAGTACATGTTTATGCTTTTTTGTCCCAGTACTGATGGGACCAGTTCTGTAAATACTGCGTCGGTTCAGACCAGGACACAAACACAACAGCAGCGGTTCCAAACAGTAAACTCATGCTTTAAACACCATCACTGTTCACTCTGATGTTGTCCATACAGATGACGACTTGAGATCTTTTCATTCCTGGTGTTTTGCTGCTGAAATTGTCTTGAAACAGTTTAAGGCCAGAGGTACGTTGACATGACGTAAAAAAATATCTTAAAAGTAAGATCGAAACCAGGTGGCGGTAGTCGAATAGATGTTCTGGAAACGTCAGGACAGTATTTACAACCTTGGCTGTTGAGAGAAACTGATTTTTGTCACGTAGCTTTGCGAACAAAAAAAAAAACAAAACATCCACAATCCAAAACATGTATCTGAATCGACGGAGAAAACAGATGGAGTTGTGATTTTGTGAATTTAAAAAAAAACAGACAAAATAAGTTCATAAATGAAGGCTTTTTTTCTCTTCAGTTTGTTTTTCTTTGCACGTAAAATATACACCTTATGTTCAGAGGGTTGCAGGATCCGACGTCCTCCAGGCAGAAACAAAAACAAAAACCGCTACGTCGTGTCATCGTAGCGTTTCATTGCGTCATTCTTCTGAAAACAGGATCGGGTTAAGCTCTTTCCTATCGTACACAAACGTCCTTCATGTATCGTCGCTTCTCCGTTTTATTACAGCTGTTTTGTTCTCTATCGTAAACGTACCGTATAAAAAAAAAAATTGTCGACATGCACATTCTCTCCCTCGCAGTCTCAGCGTCGAGCCGCAGACGGTTAACGTTTCAGAGCTACCGATGGCGCGAGATCGGACACCGCTGAAAGTCGTTTTGTCGTGACATCAACGCTAATAACATCTACTAGGTCTTTACATATGATACAGATGGAGCTGTGGAGCATTTTCTGACAACAATACAGACTTTAACCCTTTAACCCCTGAGGCGTCAGTAGGGAGTGCTCTGAATGTACGATTTATTTTAAATATTCCTAAAAATTCAACCGTTGAGAAAAATTTCAAAATGTGCAGATAGAATAGACCTTGCACTTTGCACAGACATCTGGGCATGCTCAGTGCAACCCATGCTGCTTGTGGAATGGGGGGTAAAACACGGAGCAGTGAATGAGACAGACTCACTATAAAAATAGACAGTTTGGGATGTTTTTTTTTTTTTTACAGTTTTCCTTTTCGTTTTTTGTTCATACTGTTGTTTGCAGTGCTGTCGTGATTTTTCTTCTGTTTTTTTTTTTGTTTGTTTTTTTACCATGTTTTGACTGTGTAACTGCTTTTTGGAGTTCAACCATGTGTCCAAAAGCAACTGGACTGATTAAATTTAAAAAAAAAAAAAAAAAACAGCCCCAAAACAAAAACTACTGGGCCACAATTCAAATACTTGTTGTTCAGTGTATTCCAGTTCACGTTTAACATGTTAAATCTCTTATTGATGTAAATTATTTAGTAAAAACCTGTTAAACTTCAATTCTTCTGTCTTTTTCTGTTATTCTACCTTTTTTTTTTTACCCTAAAACACAGAGTAAAACAAAACCACTGAAGAAAAGGAACACAAGCACAAACTCACAGCAGCTTTTATGACACTGAAACAGACACTAATTCACAGCAGCACGTTTCACTGAAATAATGTCCCAGGGGTTAAAGGGTTAAAGATGTAAATTTATGAGTTTAATAATGTTGATATTGTCTCAGATTGAATTTGTAGCTTTACAAGAAGAAAAAGTTATACATTTACTAATGGTAAAGTCAAAAAGTTAGAAGAACTGATATATTACTCAGAAATTTATGAAATGAAAACCTCAGTCTTTCTTCTCTCAAATTAAATTCAATTGCAGGTATTAAAGTCATAAATTACAACATGAAAGAAATCAGATTCTGTCTGCAACTGAAATTGTAAAATTACCTGAAAATAAAGTTGAATAGTTATACATTTGTAAGTAAAATTCTACAATTTCAGAGTTTGGTTTTTTTTTTGCAAATTTTCTTCAATCTCTAGTAAAACTTGAAGAGTCACTTGTTTTGTTGTTGTGCATTTAGATGAACAAACTGGATATTTTATGTCATTGTAGTCATAAAAATAGGAAAGGAAACAAAACAGATTCTGATTTTGAAATTGTAAAATTACGAGAACATTTTTTTTTACATTTTCAACGACTGAAGTCATAAATTACAAGAAAAACTAAAATATTGCAAGATCTTTTGCCATTTTACATCAGTCTCACAGATAAAATAATACATGTATGAGAAGAAAAACTTAAATTTTCTCTGATATTAAACACATTCATTTATCTGACAAAACTTGAAAATGTGAGAAGAAAATTTTTGACATTTTCTGAGACTGAAGTCATGAATTTATGACAAGAATCATATCAGAAAACTGAGATTTTCTGAGATTTAACTCAATCTATGAGAAGGGAAATTGTTTATTAATATTTTATGATATTAAAGTAATAAATATACAGGAAGAACAAACTGGATTTGATCAGAGAATATTAGTGTCTTTTTAAAATTCTTTTCATCAGTATCAGAGATTACATTTGTAAAAGCACGTAATGAAAACTCAGAAAGTGTAAAATTCTATGTGAAAAACTAATATTTAAGGAGATAAACATTGAAAATTTATTAGAGGTCTGGGTTTAATCTCAGATTTTGACGTTAATATTGAAAATTCTGAATTTATTCCCAATATTTTACCCACGTTCTCGGCCGGTTTTCATTTTAAAACTACAATCGCCTTCATGTGCTTTTGTATGAAACAGACGTTTTGCAGAGAAAAAAAAAAATTCTCATGCCTGTCGTTTTATTTATTTTACATTAAGCTAAAAAGACGTGTTATTATTAAAGCTGCATTAACTTTCTCTCATCTTGTTCTGTATTTATTTCATTATTACTGGAGAATATATCGGTGAGATTAATCCATAATTTAACAGTCGTACCTGTGATATTAGCAGCATTTAATGAAATACCATCTCTCAGCAAGTTTCCTTCGTGATAAAACCAAATTAAAACATAAAGCACATCGTGTCCAAACTCGACCCATCAGCAGCTCTGAAAACACCAGTGTTTCCTCTTTATAATTAATATTAATATTTTCTAACTCACAGCTCACACTGCAGACAGGACAAAGTACCAAACCTAACCGCTCTGTGTCAAAAAACTACAGATCCAACGCTACAATCAACATAACCCCGCCCCCACAACGACAAAAATAAAGCATGTACACACTCACACAGAGGTTAGTCTTAGAAAAGAACAAATGAAATGCACTTTTTATAGAAAACAATGATAAAAGCCCAAAGACATGTGACAGGAAGTGAGGACCGGAGCGCTGCTGGTTCGCCGTGGAGGTCCGGGGGCGTTTACATTTAAGGAAGAGGAGAAAACCAATCAAAAGCAAACTCCCATGAGTCTTTGGGCTCTAAAAAATACTCGCTCTCTCGTACAACCGGCTGTTCGTACCGATCGAAGGGGCGGAGCCGACGTCACGTGACGACGTAATTCGGTTAAACCCCCGTTTTCCCTCTCCGAGTCCAACGCCGGTGGAAAAAGAATCCATCTCCCTGTGGGGGTTTGGAGGAGGGGGCGGGATTAGGAGGAGGGGGCAGGGTCAAAGGGCGGAGTCAGTGAAGGTCAGAATAGGAGGAAGGAATGAACGGGGAGGAAAAGGGTGATGTTTGGAAATCCAGCCTCTGACCTCCTTAACCGGAGATGGAGGAACAGATAGAGAGGAGAAGAAGTAGAAGAGGAAGAGGAGGAGGAGGAGGAGGAAGCAGACAGAGAGAGGGAGGATCAGAACAGAAGGAGCACAAGGCTAGCGGTTGTTCTTGGCGGCCTCCTTGGCGGCGATAATAAGAGGAGTGAGACTGGAAAGAGGTTTGGCCATCTTCAGAAACTGATGCTGAAGAAGAGGAAGATGAAGAAGAAGGAAAGATGAAGAAAAGAAGAACAGAGGAAGAAAAGGAAGAAGAGAGGTGAAGAAGAAAAAAGAAGAGAGGAACAGGAAGAAGACGAAGAAAAAAGAAGAAAAAAGGAGTAGAAGAAGGAGGGGGAGGAAAGAAACAAAAGGAGGAGGAGTCAGGGAAAAGAGGAGGGAAGGACAAGAAACAAAGAAAATTTTCAATAAAACAGGACATAAATAATCCTGGTTCATCTGAACCAGCACTAACACGTGAGATCCACACCTTTTTTTTTTCTTTTTTCTTTTTTTTTTTTTAAAGGTACAATCCGTAAGCTTCTGGTCATTTCGTGTCCGTCTGGGTCCAGGTTTCCAGACTCTGAAACCTCCTCCAGACCCAAGAGATGGACTTTGGTCTGGATCAAACTGAACCATGCTCCAGTTCATTTACAGTGTGAAAACACTTTAAACAAACTCTATAACTCACACTTTTATTTTTCTAATATTTCAATCTTCTACTCTATAAGCCTTTTTTATTTTCCTCCTTTTGTGATTTAAAGCATACCGAACCACTTTTAGCACCAATACACAAAAGAACATGAAAAACAAATGAACAATGTTAAAATCAAGCTGACTTAACAACATGGTGACATCGTACTCATAAACACCATGTAGATGATGAACATGGGTACATGAGGGATGGACAATATACTGAATTCATTTAATCATTTTTTTAAACAGTCATTTCCTGTTAGTTTATTAATGTATGAGTTTGGTGTTTTCATCGGTGGGACGGTAAACCAGTTTCCATGAGAATGATATTTCTACTTTGGCTTAGTTCAGTTTTTAGGAACACGTCGACTCTGCTGTAAATGTTGTAAATGATGAGTTGGAGCCTGAAGAAGGTTTTGCGTTTTTGCAGCAACAAAGAAAAAGAATCTAAATGAACTGGAGTCACTTTGCAGAGATAAAAATATTATCCCCCCCAACTATAACAAAGTCCAGTTTGCCATATAAATCTACTGTAGAGGACCATTTTTAAGGTTTTAATGTATAAACACCACAAGTTGCAGCTTTAATCCCAGTGAACTGAGGTCTAAGTCTACGTCCATTAAACCAGTTGTTTTTCCTTCTTTGAAGCGGGGGATGTTCTACACTTTCATCTCTCACGTCTTAGTCATCGTCAGTTACACAACTGTCTGATCCTCCTCCACACTGTCCGCTAGTCCGGCAGAAGACGACATGTCAAACACCAGGACTGATGTGACGTCAGTGGATGAGTGTGAAAGGACGTTCAACACATGGACCCGTCAGAACCAGACTTTAACAGGTCGTTTCGTCTCAAATCAAAGTGACCTCTTCACACCTTAATGCTGCGTTTTGAGATCTTTCTTGTTTTTTTTCTTTTCCTTTGGTGTGATATTTGTTCTCAGTGCTTTGTTTTGAGTTCTTTGGAACATGTTTTTGCTGTTTTTGAAATAAGCTAAATGGAAAAACAGTCACTTATTCACCTGTATCATCTGTAGGGAAATTAAATCTTGCTAACATTCTGGTCCACAGCATGCTAAGGTTAAGGCCGTGTTTTTCAACCCTGGGGTCAGGACCCCATGTGGGGTCACCTGGAATTCAAATGGGGTCGCCTGAAATGCCTAGTACTTGATACAAATAAAATTTAAAAAAAAAAAACAAAAAAAAACTTACTAATAAAAAATATACGGTGAGTTGACAGAGACAATCACAAATATATCTGACAAGACAAACTGTGAAGCTGAAGCACTGTGGTACTGTTTATCTGTCAAATGTTCAAACTGAAGCACTGTGGTACTGTTTA
>JAPQRP010000006.1:35313319-35329612 GCA_037367295.1 Apogon hyalosoma | reverse complement strand
AAATGTTCCTTGTGGTGGGTTTCAGATGCTGCAGCTCTTTCATAATTCATAGTTTAGTTCTTGTTTGTTCAGTATTATTATTTGTGCAGTAATCTACACTTGGCTTTCCTGCCTCCGTCCATAATAATATACATTATATAGACTAAATGTGTCTAAAATTAATGTTTATTTGTAACATAGTATAGAAACTATTACATGATCAAAAACAGCTTAATTTTAGCCTGTCTGGGGTCACCAGAAATTTGTGATGTTAAAATGGGGTCAGAGCCAAAAAAGGTTGGAACCACTGAGTTAAGGTGTCATCAGCAATATTTAACACTCGTGGTGTTGTTGGCGTTGTACCTGCAGCAGTTCTTTAGCCGACCCTCTCTTCTCCACGTCCATCTCCAGACATCGGTTCAGGAAGTCTCGGAATATCGTGGACAGTTTCTCCGGGTTCTGGAGCTCTGGCGTTCCATTGGTTGCTATGAGATACAGCGCCTAACAACACATCAGATAAAAAAGTCAGTCGACATCATCTAAAGTACCAGTACAGTGTAAGGACAAGGGATCTGGGATACAAAACAATAATGACAAGTGCCATAATATAGTTTTATATTGGGATACATATCAGTGCATTGGTTAGTTTGGTTTAAATTATCTTTGTTTCCAAAAATGCCTCAGAGATGGTTTTTACTTAATTTCTCTCAACACTGATTTTGTTTTATTTTATACCCGTGACTATGATTTTAAATGTTCTTCCTCTAAATTTCTAAAACATTTTTCATGCTCTGACTGAATAATAATTTTTCTACGACTAACCTTCTACTTTCTTCACGTCTCACTGAGGAAGAAAAATCTCCCTAAAGTTTAAGTAAATACTGATGTTTTTATCTCAAATCAGCATGAACAGGACATCTTAGAGCTGTAGACATGATGTGTCCCAATATTTTTGTCCATATAGTGTATTTAAGGAACTGTGGTGAAAGTGTTGTTCTGCGGTGCCCCCTGGTGGTCCTGATCTATAATGACAGGTACAGTAGACTGACCCTGAGTGGGTTTTCGTTCAGGTACGGGGGCTCGCCTTCCACCATCTCTATGGCCATGATGCCCAGGGACCAGATGTCCACTTTGGGGCCGTATGCTTTACGTGTCACCACCTCCGGCGCCATCCAGTACGGCGTCCCCACCATGGTGCTGCGTTTACTCTGCTCTGGAGTGATCTGAGCGCAAAACCCGAAGTCAGCTGGAGGAAACACAGACAATGAGACGTTAGAATCAAAGGAAAAACTCCCACTGCGGTAAAAGTCAGACACACCTAAACATCAACCTAATGCATTCATCGATCTGCGCCGGTTTGAATTTTACATCAAATTATGATCGACCACCTCTGGACATGGAATGACAACACAATGAACCTACTCTGCATGAATAACAATGAGTCTGAAGTGGTTTCTCCTCCTGCATAATATTCACTGACCTTCATTTATGACACTAAAGATTCCACAGCCTTCATTAACCCTTAACGACCTACAACTGCTTTGGTGGTGACTTCCCAGTGAATTTTTCTCTACATTTAACTTTAATTCATTGCGATTTATCATAACGTCACCTTCTGCATTTTCCATTTTCCAGTGGAAAGCAAATAATGTCCTTTGCTTAATTCACTGATCATGAAGATTTAAGAAACAGCGACTTAAAAAACAGTAAAAAAAAACAAAACATATAAACAAGCATCTCCATCCGCTGTCATTGATCCAGCTCCATGGGTTTTACTGGTGAATTAAAGTTACAGAAGATGACGGTGTTTCCATGGTAACTACAGAGCCTCTGAACGTCCAAATGGGTCCTATCTGATGACCATGAAAAGACGACAAACTGTATTTTACACCAGTTATTTGCATGTATTGATAGGATTAGTGGATCAACAGGTATTAAACAGTTTAGATCAGCAGATGCTTTTGGTCGCCGGCAGTTCATGTAACCAGGTCCAGACTGTATTTGACACAAACCATCCAAAATGCTTCAGATTTAAGGCTAAAAACTGCAATTTAAAGTGTCTTTATTAATGTTATATCTGGTTAAATCTCATGTGAATAGTATGTAAGTGTTGAGTTTAAAATATTGCACATATTTCCTGAGTTTAATGTGAATACTGTGCTGTTCTTTCACTCAATGGTTGGATGATTGTAGGTAAACATAGGTTTGAGCTCCCCCTGCTGGTCAGTATAAACTACAACATCTATCCTCCTGTGGTTCTAAAACAGGGGTGTCCTATCCTGGTCCTCTTGAGCCACTATCCTGCATGTTTTAGACGTTTTCCTCGTCCAGAACACCTGACAGTCGTTATCAGGCTTCTGCAGAGCTTGGTGATAGGCTTATCATTTGAATCAGGTGTGTAGGAAGAGGGATACATCTAAAACATGCATGACAGTAGCTCTCCAGGACCAGGATTGGACAGCCCTGATCTAAAGTGAAGAACATTAGAGCAGGGGTGTCAAACTCACTGTCACTGAGGTTCCACATTTAGCCCGGTATGATCTGAAGTGGGCCGGACCAGTAAAATAATAACCTATAAATAATGACAACTCCAAATTTTTCTCAGATTTTTTTTGGGTTGAAAAAAGTAACATTACATGAAGAAAATGTTTACATCTACAAACTATCCCTTAAAAAGTGTAAATAACATGAAGAACCATGAACAAACTGAAACGTATTAAGAAAAATAAGCGCAATTTTAACAATATTATACCTCCGTTTATCATTTACACATGTGCGTTACAACTTACAGATGACAGTGGATCTACAAATACATAAAACATTTAGTAACAGGCAGAATACTGATAAAATGACACTTATCTTTATGAAGACATTTCAGGTTGTTCATATTTGTTCACATTTTTAAAGGATAGTTTGTAAATGTAAACATGCTCAAGTAATTATAGTTTTTTTTTTACACTTAAAAAGATAACTTGGGAGTTGTTTTCATTTATAGGTTCTTATGATAGTATTGTACTGATTTAAACCACTCGAGACTGAATTGGGCTGAATGTGAAACCTACACTAAAGTGATTGTTAATATCTTCAGTGTAATTTTTGCATTTCACAAATTCATCCCACAGGCCGGAGCCTTTGATGGGCCACGTGTCTGACACCCCTGCGTTAGAGGACGTCAGACACAGGCGGTAAATGAAAACTGACTGAGTTTGACGGATCCGTCCATCCCCAGCAGGATGTTGTCACTCTTTATGTCTCGATGGATGACCTGGTTCGAGTGCAGAAACTCCAGCGCCTGCAGACACTGAAGAGGACAAAGGATGGAGGTGATGGTAGAAACTACGCTTTAGTTTTTCCATCCATAAAAGGCCTGAAGTGTCTCTTACCTCTCTGCACACGGCAGCGATCTGGGCTTCGTCCATACAGGTCTCCGTGACGACGTCAGTCAGCGAACCTCCTGCCAGGTACTCCATCACCACCCACAGCTCGTCTCCCACCAGGTAACTATGGCAACAAGGCATTTACATCAAAGCTATACACTGGATTTTACTAAAACAAGGAAATTTGCCTGACATGAGAGATCGGAATTCACATATCTGACTTTTATTTTATTTATTTTGCTTTAGTAAGGATTGTATTTGTCATTTTCTTTTTTTTTTTTAACACTCTCTTTATCGTGTCTTTTTTAAGAACATGTAGCAGATATGGACATACAGAAGGAAGACAAAAAAAAAAAAAAGAAATACAAATCTCAAAAGAAAAAGAACATAGTGGGTTGCCATGTCTCTACAGTTTGCTCCAGTGTTGTTATCAATAAGATCGTCCTTATCCTGTCATTGTATAAACAGACTGTTTCGCACACGTTTATCAACATTGTTCTTTGTGAGTCTTTATCTTATGGGTCAACAGTTCCATTACATAGATCTCACTCACAATTTTTTGCCAGTCATGCTGCGTTGGTGGATCTGCTTTGTACCATTTTCCTGTGATTGTTTTCTTGCAGGCTGCTAACAAGTTTCAGCAAGTATCTGTCCTCTAGTATTTGTCAGTTTCTTAGCAGTATATATATATTTTACTCAGTGTTCTTAAGGCTTCTGGTATTTTGCATTTATCGTTCCATCTATAGCAGAGTTCATCCTTTCTCCTCTAACACTTGTTTATATGTGGTAGTTGGACTGACTTAAGAAAAAAATGTATACAGTAAGTTTCAGACAGTATTTTTCCTGTTTGTGGGAAAATGCAGTTTCAAATGGCAGAACTGCAGCACCATCTAGTGTCACAAGTCAGAAATGCACAATAGTTTCAGCTCTTTGCCTTAGTTTTAGTTCAGTTTAATCTGCATATTCCATCTATACTATAAAATACACTAAACTCTGTGTAAAGATGTTTAATGTTTAAAAGGCTCTCCATTAGCCGCCACCAAAGTGACACGCTAATCTTCCTGGGATTCCTAAGATGTAATTTTTTTCCACTGTGTAGCTGAAATGTGTTGGTGATTGTGTTCCTGTTACACTTCTTAATTCTTAAAATTCATCGTTGATTTTTTTTATTTTTGCTGTTTTGGTTTTCTTGTTTCTTTCTCTGATACCGATTTATTTTTTAGAACGTCAAGACTAATATTTCTCATTCCATTTTAGTCAATGCCGTTTTTTTCTGCATTTGAGACACGAGGAGACAACAGAAAACCGCCAAATATTGACAACATATGAAAAATAAGGATTACGTGAAAGCAGAGGAAAGAAGAAGAATTATCGTCTACACAGATCAGAGATTAAAGGTCAAGATACCATTACGAGATTTCTTGTTCTTTTTCCTGCTCAGTTTCAAAGCTCCAGGGCCCATTATGAGCATCTGACATTTAACTCTGAGCTACAAATACAATAAACGACAGAAAACCATCGATGACGTATTGACACAGTGTTCAACAGCCTGTTAACGCTGAACTCACACAGTAAATCAGTGACACACAAAATGTTGTTTCCACAGAGATGACAGCGTTTTCAACAGTCATGTATGTGCCCGTCATTGTCTGAGGGCTGATAAGTTACTACGGTAACCCCCCCCCCATTCCCACTGTATACTTGCAAACAGGTTGTCATGGCAACAGCTGACCTTACAAGAGACTCTTTCATGTATGTCATTATCTGTTTCGTGTGTAGAGCTTTTCCATCTGTTGCTCAAACAAGACCAACTGACTCTAAAATAATAATAATAAAAAAAAAAAAAAATAGGACCAATGTCACTGTATCTCACCAGCATGTTCTATTATGACTCATTACTAAGTTGAATTTGTGAGGCTGTTAGGTTCTGTCTCTATGTTAGAGTCCTGTGGCCTGGATGCAGATCAATCTCCCAACAGAAGTGGGCGGGACTTTCACTGGAGGAGAATTCGACTAATTCACTCCAAGTCCATGTATGACTTTTATCAGTGATCAATAGGAACTAGACTGATAATCTCTAACCATTTCAAGTCATCAAAATATGGACCATTATAAGTAAAGACACATTTTTAATCATTCAAAAGTCAAAATTTCTCAAAACTGTGAACAAACTTTGTAGACATTGTCCCAAGGAAGCTCCTTTTTTTTAATGAATCTGAACAGTAATTTCCCAGGAAGATTGTTGAAATCTAGGCACTGGTAACACCGAGTTTGACCCTTCAAGGTCACCCAAGGTCAAAGGTCATGACCCAAATGAAAAATGAAAGTCCATATGTGACTTATTATCAGTGACCAAAACTGACTATATTGATATCTGTAACCATTTCCATGTTATAAACCATCAAAATATGGACCATTATAAGTTAGGCAAATCTGTCTAAAATTTAAAAATCAAAACTGTGAAGGAAATTTACAGACATTGTTTCAAGGAAGCGGCCTATAAAATTTGAAATTAATCCAACCAGTAGTTTCCGAGATTAAGATTGTTGAAATCCAGACATTGGTGACCTTGTGTTTGACACTTCAAGGTCAAAGGTCATGGGCCAAAATGAAAGTCCATATAGGACTTCTTACCTGTGTTCAATAGTAACTCCACTGATATCTCTAACCATTTCCATTAAAAGTAAAGACAAATTTGTAATATTGAAAAAAAAAAAGTCAAAAATTCAAAAAAAATCTGAATTTGTCAAAACTGTGAAAACACTTTGTAGACATTTTAACAAGGAAGCCATGTATAAAGGTTTAAATTAATCTGACCTGTAGTTACAGAGAAAAAGATTGCTAAAATCTACACATACGTCCCCTTGAGTTTGACCCTTCAAAGTCACTCAAGGTCAAAGGTCATGAACCCAAATGAAAGTCCATATATGACTTCCTATCAGGGCTCAATAGTAACTATATAGACATCTGTAACTATTTCCATGTTATAAAGCTTCAAAATATGGACCATTAGAAGTAAAGGCACATTTTTAATAATTCAAATATTCATCAAACCCCTGTAAACGAAACTAAAGTTGGTAAACGACGACATTGTTGTGTTACTTCATTAAACAGTGACGGCAGACGTGTGACGGTGTCGTACCTGTCCAGGTAGTTGACTATGTTTGGGTTTTTGTTTTCCCTCATCACCAGAATCTCATTGATGATCAGCTCCTTCTTCGGCTGCTGCTGGAGATTCATCTGTTTGATGGCGACCTGAAAAAAAAAAAAAAAAAAAAAAACAGCATGTGATGTTTTTTTTACAGCCGTCTGAGTTAATGTAAAACAAGAAAAGAACCTGAAATAAAGAGGTATAAGAAAAGAAGGTGATTATTGGAAACAATGACGCTGAAACAGAAATGAAGGCGTTGCAGGCTTTATTATGAACAGAGGTATCGACATTCAAAAAGCTGTGAAAAGCCTCTAGTCCTGACAGATATAAAAAATGAACTGGGACTAATCCTCTGAGCGAAAGTGAGGAGGATTAGTCCAACACACTGAGCTCCATTAAAATGAACCTGGAACTCACATCCATCCGTGTTGGACTTAAATCCAGTTAATGCCTCAGTGAACAAACTCCTCCACTGTCGCCTCCTCCTTCATTTTACTTCATTAAAGTCACACTGGATGAACCGACATCACCTTTAAACTCACCGTTAATGTTCGACACTTGGAGCTCAGCGTGTTCTACAAAACATTTAATAACTGTGGAATGGTTTGTGACAGAGGCAGGCTTTAAAATCCACCTAAACCACGACAGTCTCAGCTTTCTAAGGTGCCTTCATGAACAGTCTGAATCGGGAATAAATATGTATAACAGTGATGATCTGGCAGTAAAAATGCAATATTTATTCAAACATCAATGCACTATTTCTTATAGACGTTCATTAATACACACTGTTAATATTGCTCATATTTTTAAATATACACCAATTAATATTAATATTGCAAATATTGAATCTATTCATCTTTTATGTCCATTTTTATCTTATTCTACATTTACCTCTATTCTTATTTTACTTTTTGTAACATTTGATATTCTATTTTCTTATTTTACTTTTTAATTTTTTGTAATTTTATATTCGCTCCATTCTTATTTTCTGACATATTGTTTTTTATTCATATTGTTTGCACTGGCTGGAGTATTGAACACACAATGACAAAAAGGCTATTGTATTCTATTGTATTCTGTATGTTCAAAACCTTTCTGATGGCTCACTAGAGAAATGGAAAACATATGGAAAAGATCAAATATAATGTCAAACTGATTTAAAACACATTATCATTTTCCTTTTTTATTTATGTTAATTGGATTAGCTTTATTTCAGTGTAGCAGCCAATTCATGGATCTTCTGTAACATATTCTATGATGAGACAGAACTGTTATCAAGGCAGATTATAGACATTTTATACATTTTTAGCCACAGTTTTGGCTGTGACACATTTTGTTTTTGCAAACTTTGCTGCTTCAGTTCGTTCAGATTTTTTCCAAGTTTCTGAGGAGAATAAGAAGAACGAAGAAAAATTCTATGGATTTTATATGTCTCGCGGGCTTTTATCAAATAAATCAGATTTATGTAAAGGGTCAGTTTGTGTCAGAGCCAAAATTTAAGTCCATGACTGCTTTATCCTTCATTTTCTGAACTTCTGAACTAAATGACGACATTTGACACCTACCTCCTGTCCTGTAGCGATGTCTATGGCCGTGTAAACCGTCCCAGACGCTCTGAAAACACAGATATTTGAGATTCAGTAAAATAAAATGTGTTTTAGATTTACATTTTACAGTAATAGGATGTAAAACCAAAGCTACAAAATTCATCTGCATCCTTTAGGTAATAGTTCATGTTTCTTTTAAATACAAAACTCCAAAAACCTGATGGTTCCTGGTTCTAATATGAGACAATAAGGTTCTTCTGGGTGTAAAATTGTAATAAGTAAGATATTTTTGGCTTTGTCTAAACAAACAAGACCTGAATATCATCATCTGTTTCTGCTCAAAAAGGTTGTTAATAGCTTCCATTGTTTTCTGATGTTTTCTATGAATAGATCCACAGACAAAATAACCAGGAGATTAATCTTAACCCATAAAGACCCAAACATCCACCAGCGACCAAAAGCATCTACTGATGTAGAATGTTTAATAACTTCTGATCCACTTATCCTATCAAAACATGTAAATAATTGCTGTAAATACAGTTCTTCATCTTTTCTTGGTCATCAGATATGACCCATTTGGACGTTCAGAGGCCCCGTAGTTACCGTGGAAACACCGTCATCTTCTCCAGCATTGACTCACCAGTAAAACCCATGAGTTGGATCAATGACAGCGGACGGACACACTTGTTTTTACATTCAGTTATCGATATCTTCACTGAAAAAGTCACTTTTTCTTTAGTTTTTTTCTGTTTCTGATTAAATAACCCTGAACTTTAATCTGAGCTTTTATGAACATATACATGATCAGTGAATTAAATACAGGAAAATACCTGATTTTCACTGAAAAAAAGGCAAAATGCAAAAGATAATATTATAATAAATTGTGAAAAATCACTTAAGAAAGGTTAAATATAGGGTAAAAACTATTTTGGAACTGCCACAAAAGTAGCACTGGGTCTTTATGGGTTAAAATTATGCTGTTATATTCTTAAGTGGGAAGAAAAAGTACTGATGAGCTTTACTTACCCCTGTCCAATCTTTTCAAAGCGTGTATATTTCTTTTTCGGGTCGCCCACACTTACAATTGTCCCTAAATGACAGAGAAAAACAAAGAAAAAGAAAGCATAAAACTGACTTCTTTTATAATTACAATCTACAAGACAGTGGTAAATAAATAGAGTCAAGATGGTGTTTATGGACTTAATTTAAGCGCTGAATTGGAATGGATGGAACAGAGGAGGGTTTTCGATCCATTCTAATTCTAGTTTATTCATCACACTCAGGTCAAAACTTCAGTCGCAACAACATGCTGAGAAAAGAGGATCGACGGAAACAAAAAAGGATGGAGATGAAATGAAAAAGGAGAAACGAAACGGAAAGAAAACAAAAAGGATTTGGGAAGAAGGAAAAGAGAAAGAAAGGATAAAGAACGATCAAAAGAAAAGAAGAACAAAGAATGAGAAGAAATAAAGATGGAGGAACTATCTGTGGGTGAAGCCACAGTAGGAAAGCGCTCAGAGGACAAAACTCCAAGTCACCGCAGAGATCGGACAATGGAAAGAAAGAAGACGACCAATCAGACGCCAGGACTGGACAGTAGGGGGGCGGGGTCAGTGGATATCAGGTCTGTCAATCAGAGGGACAGACAGGCAGTATCCTGGTCTTACCAGCAGAGGGAGACCTGAGCACATCTGGACAGGCGTGGGGGCGTGGTTTAAGAAATATACAGGCTTTAATGACGGGTTACCATGGTTACCACAGCACAACAACACAGTTCAGTAAAAGGACGAGAAGAAGCAGCAGCAACGATTTACAGAGTTTAAATATTGAAGATCATTGGTAAAAAAACAGAATCCTTTACGTCGAAATAATGACATGCTTTATCAAAATAATGATTATATCGCTCAAAAAAAAAAAATCTAAATAATGATGTTGCACCTCATGATAATGACTAGTGCTGCAAAATAACACTTCAGCTGAACTTAATAAATGTTTCTAAAATAATGCAAAATGTTCACAAAACAAAAATATTTTCGGACATGAACACGTTCGTTTCCTTAAAATAATGACTTTCATCTCAAAATGAGGGGAACTTTATCGAAATAAGGATTTACGTTTTAATGCAGGATGTTTTCAAGTTCTACCATCTAGCTATACTGAACTATAACTAGTAATAATAATCCAAAAACACAAAATAACATAATAAATCGCTTCTCAGAATAACGCGATGCTTCCTTACAACTACCAAAAATACTCAAAACAATGACTTTGCATTTCAAAATAATTTGAACACTTATCAAAATAAAGACATATTTGATTAAAAAAAAAAAATAATGATTTCACGTCTCACAATAATGCAGTGTGTTCTCAAAATAACTGTATCTGAAAATCGTGCCAAAATACAAAATAAACAGTTAAGTATCTAAACATAATAAATTAAATCTCCTCAAATAATGACTTCACACCTCAAAATAATGTGTTAATTTCCTCAAAATACAAAAAACTTTATAAATATACAAAACTTGCATTTTTCCAAATAACTTGTATGTTAATATTATACTTTCTCAAAATACTGATTTTGTATCACAAATAATAGGATATTCTATGCATGTATGTATGTATGTAGTTAATAGTAAGTTTTAGGAGCAGTTTTAATACATTACTTAATTACATTACTATACTAGTTAAATAGTATCTAAAACTAATGATTTTTCATGAAATGGCACATACTGTATTATTATGATAAATCATTTTTCGATGTTTAGTTTTTTTTAATTATATATATTTTTTGTGGACTAAATAAACAAAATATTAGTAATCTTTCATGCAAGAAATATTTGAAATATGTGATAAATGACACAGACTTTAATGAACATTTAAGCAGAAATTGTCGGTTTTTCATATTTCATAAAGTTATAAAAAGGGAAAACTCCTCAAACCTGTGTGTTTATGTAATTACGTGTGACTCATGAGGAAAAGCAGTGAAGTTTTCCAGAGTTACAAACTAAAATTAGAAACAATCTGAGCATATTTATGAAGAACATGCGATGGTCTTTGTGCGTCTGTTTTCTGTTTTCATTGGGTGTCGGGGCAGCGAGTTAGAAGAGTGAGAAACCAAAACAGAACATGATAACACTAACACTTTACCATGAAAATATTCAAATATGCGAACCATGTGAATACACTGAGACGCTGTGGGTGGCAGCTTTTGTTAGAGACGTGTTAAAGTTATGTAACACGTATCTGCTCACAATGCTTCACCAACACATGAAAACACTCTTCACCAAACAGGAAAACATTTATGAAACCACATTAACATAATAAACTGTTCTACTGTGAACCTAATTCACATCTAAAACTTAATCCTAAAATATACTTGAACCGACAGTGGAGGCAAAGCGTGACGTATTGAAGCAGCACTCTGTCAAAAATAGACTCAGTGTGAGATTAAAATCGACTAAAATTGGCACAAAGAGACTCTGTTCCCTCTGAAGTAAAGCAGGAAAAACACCTCAGTACACTCTGTAACTCTGCACTGTAAGAGTTCTATTAAAAGTATATGGACAAAAGTATATGGACATGTTGAATTCAGGTGTTTCTTTTCTAACAGGGGTCTGGGATACAAAACAATAATGACAAATGGCATAATACAGTTTTATATTGAGATAAATATCATTTTATTGCATTGGTTAGTTTGGTTTGAATGATCTTTCCTTCCAAAATGCCTCAGAGATGTTTTGGTTTGTGTTTTTTTTAACCTAATTTCTCTCAATATTGACTGATTTTTTTTTTTCTATCCATGACTATGATTTTAAATGTTCTAGCTCTAAATTTGCGCTGATTGTAAACAATAATTTTATATCTACTTTCTTCACATCTCACTTAAAAATAAAAATATCCCATTAAACTCTAAGGAAATATTGATGTTCATAAACTATATGGACAAAAATATTGGGACACATCATGGCTGAGATAAAAACATCAATATGTCCTTAAAGTTTAATGGGAGATTTTTTCTTCCTCAGTGAGATGTGAAGAAAGTAGACAATTAGTTGATGTAGAACATTATTATTTACAGTCACAGCTTGAAAAACATTTTAGAAATTTAGATGTAGAACATTTAAAATCATAGACATTGATTTTAAAAAAAACAGAAAAAAAAAAAATCAATCCATATTGAGAGAAATTAGGTTAAAAAAAATCTCAGCAGCATTCTGGAAGCAAAGATAACAATTTAACCCAAACTACCCAATGCAATGATATTTATCCCCATATAAATCTATATTATGCCATTTGTCATTATTGTTTTATCCCAGACCCCTGTTAGAAAAGAAACACCTGAATTCAACGTGTCCACATACTTTTGTCCATACAGTGAATGTGATAAATTTGTTTAAAAAAATAATGACTTCAAACAAATCTGCATTCGATATTCAGATGTTTTTTTGTTAACTGTCTGATTCAGGTACAGCTCTAGTAAAAAATGGTATGAAATGTGACACGTTGGTGACAGTAACTGAAACTGGATCATTTATAAATAAAAAAAAAAAAAAAAATCAAAAGTATGTTAAACATTGAATTACATAAATGTAAATAAAAGCGGAAATGAGTCTTACGTAGTTTTTCCAGGATCTCCTCATCTGACATCTTCTTCTTCCGGGATTTGTCCTGTGGGCGGGGCAGGGACGGACCGGGGGCGGGGCTGGCGCTGGGCGGGCTGCTGGGTGCTCCGTCTGCAGCAGATGCGGGGGTGACGGCGGCGGCTGCAGCGGCGACTGCGCCAGCGGCCGGCGGGCAGATCGGCGATGTGGCGGCATCTTTGGTCGGAGGAGGGGGGAGGGGCTCGATGACGGAACGAGTGTATATCTGAAAAAAAGAAGAGTGAAGTGAGAAAAACATGAATCAATCTTTAATTAGCACTTGTAACATGTTTTTAAATTACATTTAAGATTTTATGTAATGATTTGCATCAGTCGTATCACAAAATAATAAAACACAACCATATTTTATTCACGTTTTTCATGATAGATTCCACATACTGTTCATCCAAACCACTCGTTCAGCAAATACCGTTAGCATTCATGAACTTATCTGACGTTTGTTGTAGAATCTGTTTTTGCTAACTGTTAACGAGCTGCATTAAAGTGCACTATGATATACAGTATCCAGTATCTTATGTAAAGATGAAGCTCAGTAAAAATCACTTCACAATAATCGGAAACAGATAAAGATGAACATGTTGCTTTTTCTGGCATCAAAAGGAAAACATTTGCCGAAATGATTAAAAAACAATTTCAACAGACTGAGGCAATATGTGTAATCTCCATACAAATGTAATATAGGAACATTTATTCTTTGATCTAAATCATTTATGGAAATAGAAAACTAAATAGGCACTGAAATGGATCCTTGTGGGACACCTTTGGTTAATGTATAGGAGCAAGAACGCCATCAGACTTTTGAACACCTGCAAAAACCTGGGACTCCAAGGACCACACACGACCACAGCCACACTGTTTACCTTTACTTATCGATTTATTACGACTGTTTTGCACATACATTTTGCATGTGCATCTTGAACATACATATTTATATATATTTTTTTTTATTATTCTTATGGTGTTTTATCTAATTGTGTTCAAAGTGGCCAAAATGATTCGTAATTTCGTTCTGCAGTGCATCTCTGATGTAATGTCTGAATGACAATAAAGAAATCTGAATCTGAACAGTAACAAGTGCTGGACAAGGCCTCTTAAATATTACTGTGGGTGTTTTTACTGTCAAAAAAAAAAAACTCTTAAAAATCTAAACTTTAAGAATCAGAGTTCTTCTGACTTTTATGACAGTAAGTTGGACATTTATTCTATCTTCAGTGATTTTTTTTTTTTTACGTTCACTTGCTGTTTTGTTTTACACTTTTAAGCTACTGCAGCGCTCACATATACTTTCTTTTTTTTCTCATAATAAATATTTAAATTAACTGTGGTGTTTATTAGCGAATTAACCACTTGAGTAAGCAATTTTATGAGGCAAAAATATCTCTCATGAAAGTCCAGAACACAATGAGGATAATCAGCGAGTCGGAAAATCAACGTTTGTCCAATTTTAGCAAAAAGATGGACTAAAGACTGAAAATTGATTCTTTCAGTACAAATTCCATGATGCGGAGCTGTCTGGAACATCTGATTCTGTCATAAAAAGATGAAGATTTTAAGTGATTTTAAAACATGCCTTTAAAAATGTGACTTTTTGAGCTGTTTTAGCTGATAAAGACTCACGTAATGTCACATTTAGGTCATAAAATTCAGTTCACAGGTCAAAAACATACTTCAGTGATCAGCGACACAATATGCTGACGTACGGCACATGTGGTCTAATGAATCCTGTGGCAAGTAGGTGATAAAATACTCGTAGTTAAACACAGATGAACTCATTTGCGTTAGAGCTGTGAGTCTCCCTCTGCGTTCAGACTGGACAGAATAAGAAGAACCAGCAGAAGATTTAGTGTCAGCGCCAGAGTGTTTGATGGTGGGAGTTCCAGTCAGGTGAACTCCACTGGTCACCATGGAGACGGTGGCGGTGCCATGGAAGCAGCCTCGCGACCGCCAACCTGTCTGACAGACGAGAATCTATGTGTGTGAAACAGAGGGAAGACATCGACGCTGACTTTACAGAAGTGAGTCCGCGCTCAGAGATTATCTAACACGACTACTGTTAGATGGATTTAACCCTTAAAGAGCCAAACAGCCACCGGCAGCAAAAAGCATCCACTGATCTAAAATGTTTAATAACTTCCGAACCACTAATCCTATCAATACATGTCAATAATTGGTGTTAAATACAGTTTGTCATCTTTTCGCGGTCATCAGAAATGACCCATTTGGACGTTCAGAGGCTCCGTAGTTACCATGGCAACACCGTCATCTTCTACAACATTGATTCACCAGTAAAACCCACGGAGTTTGATAAATGACAGTGGATGGAGACAGTTGTTTTTATGTTCAATTATTGATATCTCCAACTCTTCGTCAGTTTTCTCCGTTTCTGACACGATAACTTTCAACTTAATCTGAGCTTTTATGAACATCTACATGATCAGTGAATTAAATATAGGAAAATATCTGATTTTCACTGAGGGAAAAAAAAAAAAAAAAGTCAAAATACAGAGGATAGTATTAAATTAAATGGTGATAAATCGCTTAAGAAAGGTTAAATATAGAGAAAAAAATTTGGGAACTGCCACAAAAGTAACACCGGGGCTTTTTGGGTTAAGGGATAAAGTATGACGCATAAAATATTATCATGATAAATTCAAGAATAAATCAAGAATGTCACGTTTTTCAACTAAAAGCAGAAAGAGTCGAGTCTCTTAATAGTCAATTAAAGATACCGTTAAGGATAAAGCTTTTATTAGAGATGCAGCGATGCCCGTTTCCTGTTCCATCCTGACTGCAGATATGATACTGTTTTATCATATCAGTCTGTGTGTGGTGCAGGGAAGTGTCCTCCCCTCAGCTGCTGCCTCGCTGTGTTTTCAGAATAAACCTGTCCAAAATAAATACATAACTGGTCAGCTGACTGGTCCTAGCTCATGCAGTTTCAGGAGGTTGTGCACAGGAAAACTCCTGCTAGTCCAACCAATAGGAATCTGGTAGGACTTCATGATTTCATGCTTTATAGTGGTTTGAGGTGACTTGTTTGGTTATCATTGAAAACACGTATTCATTCAAACCAAACACACAACCTTGAGCTACTATTAAGCAAGACAAAGATTTAAAAAATGGCTGAAATGCATATGTATAAAAACAAATGTCAGTCCGTTAGACCCATTATGTTTAGAACAGGATTTTTTTTTGTTATTTTATTAAACTCATTGGGGGAAAAAAACTTCATTAACCTCACAGGAAATCTCTTTTAAAAGAACATCCTGGCCAGGAGTAGTAGCAGCTGCAACCAAAGCAGCAGCAGACGTACGTATAGTCCTGTGCAAAAGTCGGTTTCCACCTTGAGCTTTTGTTTTTTCAAGGCTGAAATGATCATACATACAGCCGTGGAAAAATGTATTAGACCATCCAAAGTCATCAAAAACAATGGTTCTTCAATCCAGTCCTAACTCCTGTGTAGATCATGTGACTAAAACAGACAGAACAGAAAACATGGACTGAATCAAAGCACTGTTTTTGTCAGTACAATGACATAGATATTGATGGAAGAACTGAAGTGATTTGGGTTATTATTA
>JAPQRP010000006.1:35273773-35285743 GCA_037367295.1 Apogon hyalosoma | reverse complement strand
TTAAAATATTTTCATCTTATATCTTTTGCACCATTTTCATCTTGTTACACCTTTTGCACCATTTTCATCTTGTTACATCTTTTGCACAGTTTTCATCTTGTTACATCTTTTGCACCGTTTTCATTTTATGTCTTTTGTACAGTTTTCATTTGTTACATCTTTTACAAAATTTTCATCTTATATCTTTTGCACAGTTTGCATCTTGTTACATCTTTTGCACCATTTTCATCTTGTTACATTTTTATCTTCTTTAACATTGTCTTATTGTAACTTTGTAGCTGCTTTAGTCTTGTTACATCTTTTTTTTTTTGTCCTTTTTATTGTCTCTTTGCACCTTTTACCTGGTTTTCAGCACATATTTCTCATAATTCAAAACCGCTAATAACTTTCTGGTTTCTTTATCTCAGGAAAGAGACGATGAGTTTACATTAATAATGATAATTACTGATATTAACTGATAGGGATTCTTAGTCACAGTAATGTATTTGGCTGTATCACCCAGCTCTAGGTATTTAATTAAAAGACAGCGTTTTGCAGTTATGTAACTGCCAAAGCTGACATTGCAGTGAGATTATTTGTGCAGCTTCATCAGTCGCATGTGAGAAGCTCAGAGGGTGTGTTTGGCTCTTCTGTCAGGTGGCAATCAGTGTGTGTGAGGCACAAAGACAGATGGTAATTTTGTAGAGGAAGACATGGCCAAACATAAAAAAAAGAGAGGAACGAGAGGGGGATGGTGGTTTTCTTCTGCATGAAAGAAAAACTGGACAAACCCGACAGATTAAGAGAAAAAAGAAGACGAAGTAGAGCCAAGGAAGCAAAAAGAAGAATGAAACCTGTCAATACGTATATACAAGTCCTGTTTTTGTTATTTCCCCTCTTTATGCGGATAATACTGTTTATTTTTTACGCTGTTGTACATTGTTTAGTGCAGGACATATAGGATGCTGTTGGCTGTGTGGGATATTCCTGATCTAAAAGTGTCCTTATTTATTCATGCATGATAAGAAAGAGAGGAGGAAAAAAAGAGGAGAAAGTCCAGTGCAGACAAGGACAGCAAAGAAAATAAAGAGAAAAGAGATAGAGCGGATAAAGGAGGGTGAGCGTGACTGAGGAACAGACTGTAGCCTGGCAGGGGGCGTGTACATGCACACTGGGTTTACTGCCTTGCCCAAGGGTACATCAGCAAAGGAGGTGAGCAGGAACATGACATAATCTTATCAGATATCTGACAGAATCCATCTCAAGGAAAACAGGAATATTATCAGCTTAAAACAGAGTGTGATGCAATATAAAGCAGAACTTGTTCTAGCAGAGCACATACTATGACCCGGACTGAGGAACACAAAAATATTTATAGATATTTTAACCCTCAACCACCGGCAACCCAAAGCATATACAGATCTGAAACTTTTGAGCCCCTAATCCTATCAATACATGTAAATAATTGGTGTAAAATGCAGTTCGTCATCTTTTCACAGTCATCAGATATGACCCATTTGGATGTTCAGAGGCTCCGTAGTTACCGTGGAAACACCGTCATCTTCTACAACATTAATTCACCAGTAAAACCCATGGAGTTGGATCAATGACAGTGGATGGAGATGCTTTTTTCAGTTCACTTAATGATATATTTGGCTGAAGAAGTCACTTTTTCTTCAGTTTTCTGTTCTGATATAACAATTGTATATTCTATGAGCTTATATGAATATCGACATTTGCATATCCATAAATTATAATCATCATAAATAGAAAAACTCAGATTTTTACTTGAAAATGCAAAATGCAAAGGATAATATGGTAATAAATGGTGATAAATCACTTAGGCAAGGTTAAATGTAGAGAAAAACTCATTTGTAAGTTGCAACAAAACCCATGTAGTTTGATAAATGACAGTGGATGGAGACACTTGTTTTACGTTCCATTAATGATATATTTTGCTAAAAAAAAAAAAGTCACTTTTTAAAAATGTTCTCTGTTCTAATATAATTGAATAACCATTGAATTTAGGTTTTATGAACACCTACATGATTAGTAACTTAAATATAGGAATATATATAATTTTCACGCAAAATGCAGAGGATAATATTCTAGTTAATAATCATAAATCACTTAGGAATGATTAAATGTACAGGAAAAATTCATTTGTAGGTTGCAACAAAATAGTTTTGGGGCTTTAAGGGTTAAAGGGTTGTATGAAACAGTTAAAAAGTTAAAAGCCAGCCATTGCACAGATCATAGAAATGTGATATAGATTAAATATAGAGATTCGTTGTGTAGCTCTCAGTCGAAGTGAAAAAGGACAGAAATAGTCACGTTAAGACTAAAGCGCTCAGAGTTCACCCTGGATTCAGCTCAGTTTGGGAAAGTTACAGATACTGTCAGATGCAGAACGGAGGAGGATTTAGTTAAACATGACTTTTTTCCCCTCACTTTCCTGGTTTTACAAGTAGGTCAGAAGTGCTCCTGCCTGTCTTCTGTGTTATTTCCATGTTACGTGGTCCATTGCACATGTGGACTAGGCCTTCATCTGCTGCCCACAGTTTTCCACTTGGACCAGTAGGCTCAGACTGACACTTCACAACCTCCATGGTATAAAAATTCATGATAAAGATTAAATTTTTTTGCAGTTATACGTGTCCTGTCAGCAGTTTTATAGACATCTCCTATTTCTGTAATCTAAAAGGAGTGTGCTTTTGGGGCTGCTGGAGATTTTTTTTTTTACAATACCATAAGTTGAATTAAAGTTTGAAAGTTAACCCTTTAGGCACCGGTGTTTTTCTAACATTCAATTTTGCTATCAACATTTCAAAAAGTTATGTTACTTGTTGCAATATTACAACGTTAGTGCTTAAAAGGTTAAGTTGCTTTATTCTCGCCGTAGGACAGTTCTGTCTGCATTTCACCCATACTAATACACATACAGTACATAGCATTAGCATTAGCAATTAGCATTCGCACTTTGCACACATTAGTAGCAGTGAGCTGTCATTGAAGCCGCCCTGGGACCAACTCCAGATCTTTATCAGCATCGTGGTCAGGGGTACCAACTAGGGATGCAACGGTACAGGTTATCCACGGTTCATGGTACAGAAAGGCCGGCTGGAACTCAGCTGTGTGCCAAAACGTAACTGGGAGCTGATGGAGAGTTTTAAGGCTCATCTATGCCGGCTTTATGTTTGTCTTGCAAAGCTCTAATATAAACATGAGCTGTCTGGAAATGTAATTTGAAAATGACAAATGAGCCATACCACGGTACACGCTCGTACCAAACCATGAGGGATGTACCACTGGATCCCTAGTACCAACAGAATTAACCTACATCTACCAGTTTATAAAAGCGGGGGAAACCAGAGGACCAGGTAAACTCAGCACTGAAAGGCTCCGGTCTGAATCAAACCCTGAACCTTCTTGCTGTGAGGTGCTTGTGTCTACCTGATCAGCACACCTACCCGGTTTGCACCGCGCATGCGCAATACCGTCAGCCATCGTGGCCACAAAACTACGGCAACTCCTTTTGGACAAAACCGTTTTGCGGACCTTACCCGATTTGCATCTTTTAAAAAAAAACCACAAAAACTGTATTAACAACATTTAAATTTACGAATACAAATACAGATCTACGATCAGCAAATCGGGTAGCCACAGTCCAACCGCCACACGCTTATTCAGTCAAAATGAAGGATTTCACCTCCTACAAGGAACTGAAATACTACATTTGTATCTGTTCACTTCTCTGTATATCGGTGCATCTGTACATTTCTCCTCTGTAGGTTATATAGGCAGACTATATCTGTTCATTCTCTGTATATAGGTAAACATCTTTCTCTGTAAATGTATACATTTGTACATTGTACACCCTGGGCAGCACATTCCCTACTTTATATTTTGTACATACTCCCCTACAACCTATATTATATTGTATCCTCTTATTATCCTCTAATTTCTATGATTCTATCCTTCTAGTATTCCTAGCTCTATGTAAGACTTCTTTCTAAGTGTTGATGTTTGTATGCCATGCAATTGCAAAAGAATTTCCCAAGTTTGGGATCAAGATGTCAAGTCTAAATAAATTTAAATGTTGTTCATAAAGTTTTTGGTTTTTTTTTAAAGATGCAAATCGGGTAAGGTCCGCAAAACGGTTTTGTCCAAAAGGAGTTGCTGTAGTTTTGTGGCCATGATTGCTGACTGTATTGCGCATGTGCGGTGTAAATCGTGTAGGTGCGTACATCGGGTAACCACAGTGCTAACCACTAGGACGCTAGCCCGAAGCCATTGTGGGGATGTAATCATTAGTGACTTGTCTGCAGCCTATATAGCTTTGGGGTAAATACCAACCTTTGAGAATTGAGTCTTTTGTGTTTATCCAATGTATCGATTAGTTACTGAAATAATCTACAGATTAATCAATTATTAAAATTATCGTTAGTTGCAGCCCTCCTCTCCACAATGATTACAATATAACATTCTCCAAACTGTGCATCCCCTGTCATTATCCAGACGTTCAGCTCCTTTAAGCGGCCAAACCAAGTCATCATACATCATCCTGCACCAACAGGAGCTATTTGTCCATCCATCTGTTTCTGTAGCTCATTGATTATGCAGGTTATCGTAGGCACATGGTCCCATCATGAAACCCCTCCCAATCGACCCGCTCCATTCAACCATCTGTCCAGCCCCGCCTCCTCACGCTGCCTTCAGGGGCCAAATGAGGCCACACGGACTCGGTGTGTGTCTCAGGGATCTTTACCGGTTAAAAAAAACATACATAATCAATTGCGTCGTCTACCAACTGAGATAATTTGGACGATCTCTTCCTGCTGCGTATGGTCTGATTGTTCATTCACCTTCCACTCCTGCAGCTCTGACATGGAAGATGTCAGTATTCAGGTTCAGGATGCAGCGTCCTAGACTAACAAACATTTGTTCAGTTTGATATTAGTCTATTTTAAGCAACAGTGGTAAAAATGTGAGCTCCTCATTGAAGACAAGTTGTTTATTTTATATTTCAGGTCATAAACTGAATGTCTTTTTGCCATTTAAGAATTAATGGAAATACAGCAGTGTCTCAGGTGTACAGTTAATGTGGAATCGTGTATAAACATCTAGATAAGAGGTACAATGACTGTAGAATAGAATAGAATAGAATAGAATAGAATAGAATAGAATAGAATAGAATAGAATGCAATGCTACTCCAGTCAGTGCAACAATATGAATTAAAAATAAAGTACGTAAGAGAATAGGAAAAAAGCGAAAATTACAAAAACTAAAAAGTAAAATATGAAAATAGAATATAAAATTTTACAGAAAGCAAAACAAGAATAGAATTAAAAGCACAATTAAATAAAAAACAGACATAAAATATGATTAGACACAACTCTAACAATATATAACAATATTAGCAGATGCCGACTATTTTAATTTTCGGTACTACAAGGATAATCAACTTAGATGATTTCTTTAAAAAAAAAAAAAAAGTTTAAACCTACACCTTCAATCTTCATAAATGTGATTTTTTTTTTTAATTTTTCTTTTGTCCATTTTTAAGTTGTGACCAAATATGCCATTTGAAGACTTTAGAAAACACTTTTACACCATTTCATGATATTTTATAAACCAGACAATTACACAGTTAACTGAAAACCCCTGAAAATTGTCATTACTTGTAGCCTGAATGTAAATATGACTATAATATTGTAACAGTATGGCCCACAATTATGCACAGTTTTTAATCAGAAACAAAAAAAAAAGGCATCACTCGCAAACTAAACCTCAAGAAAAACACATTTAAAAAAAAAACAACTTATCATTGCTGGTTATGACCCGTCTACAAAATAATGGTTCAAATCATGGTTTGTGATTCTAGCTCAAAAAATCCTCACATGACCTTTTGGCCAGATTGACCAGGCCTATATGTGTGCAAATAAACTATTATTAATAATAAAATGGAGAAAGACAAACTACTCCAAGTGAACCAACATTTAATGATCCTGACAGTCCTGCTCACTGACCTGACGTGACCTGGTTTTCTTTGTGTTGAACTCAGTCTGTTCTCTCATGATTTAACTATTAATATTTAACAAACACACCCTTAAAACCTTGAATGTCAGTGGAGTGAGACGCTGGTTTGATCTTATAATGCTCATACAAGGCCATTCATCATCAGCCATTAGGATAGTTTGACGTATTTGTGACATGTAAAGGAATCTAGTGCTGTGTCCACATTCATTATTACAGAATCATGTAATTACTACTGTTTAACTCAACGTTTTTAATTAAAGAGGAAGTGGATTTACAGTTTGTGTGACAGAGGAGTCACTCATCTATTATAAAACATCATAAGTCAGAGCAACGATGCAGCCCAGGTCTGTTTCATCTCCGTCTAAACAGACAGGATGGTAAAATGAAACCCTTTCTGTTCATCTGACATCAAATACTGATGAATGACTTCTTCATGGGACTCAGCAGAACTCAAATGGAAGTTGGGCTACAATTTCAGCATCAGTTAGTCATTTATTTTGACAGACACATCTTTAATTGATTGGTCTATAAAGTGATTAAAAAAAAAAAAAAAAAAAAGGTTTTTCATGTGCAATATTTGTGTCAAAACCTGCAGTTCCTCAAATGGCCACTTGAGGCTCAAAAAACAAGAAAATCCCCAAAGACACCAATGTAAAAATGTCCAACATTACAGCAGAAATAAGCATGTTTAGATCTGAAACAGGACATTGGTTAGAAGTTGACTCAACTGTTTTGATAATTACTGTGACTAAGAAAAAAGTCTAAATTCTCTGACATTGGACCATATGGCTCAAACCAGAACCCAGACCTTGGCCAGGGAAGTGGTCCATAACATGCCACTCACAGTTTTTTTTTTAGGAATCTGTGTGGAATCTAGGCCAGTTTACTAGTGATGCAATATCATGACCTTATCTTGAGTTATACACCCTATTTTATTTTATTTATGAACTTTTTTCTTTGTATCTTCCTTTTTTGTATTTATTAATTTATTTTCTCCATTGTATTCCTGTAAATTACTTGGCTGTTTTGAAAAACAATAAAAATATTGAACAAAAAAACTATATATGTATATTGTCTGATATTGACTTAATGTAAGTGATTTCTCGTGTCCTCCTTGATCTGCAACCATAAACTGAATATACGTTGGATCTGACCAAATAAAATGACATTGAAGGTTTTGGGAAACATTTTTTCTACCATTTTATGTCGTGTTTCCAACCAAACAATTAATCACTTAATTAAGAAAATGATTCAAAGTGAAAGAAACCTGTCATTTGCTGGTACTGGGACAGAAACAGATTGGGACTTTATGGCTAATGTCCTTATTTATAAAAAAAAAAAAGCATAACCATTAAATTGTAATAACTGTTGAGACCAGTGTTTCCCAAAGTTTTTCAACTCAAGACCAAAAAGAGAATTTCAGTGTCTCCAGAAGACCCAAACTTAAAAATAATGTCATTAATATCCATATATTTGCGTATTTTTTACTCTTTTACTTTGTTTTTGTCATTTTTTCATTAGTTTTTGTCCTTTATGTTTGTTTTTTTTAACATTGTTTTGTATTAAATCTTACATAAACTGTCTTATTTTGTCATTTCTGTCTTTTTATATTCTTCTCGTCTTGTCACTTCTTTTGCATCATGTCCATCATATTTTGTCATTTTCATTTTGTTGCCTCTTTTACATCATTTTATCTTTTACAGCTGATGCTTCTCCTCTGCCGGCCCACGTTTATAAACAGAGAACACTTGTCTTCTATTTTAATTAGGGAAAAAAAAAATCACGTCTCATTATTGCTGTATATTTTCCTCTGCCAATTTAGCGACCCACACATGTATCAGAAGGTACGTCTGTTAGTCAGCTGGCTCTGATTATGGTCAAGATAAGTTTTCGCTGCCACTTCCAGTCAGATTCATGAGATCCTTAGTAGGTAAGTAGATTTAGTGCTAATAAAGCTCATGTGAAATTCTGTGAATAAACCCAAGCAAAGAATGTAGGTAATGTAATTCCAACTGAGATGCAGACGCACAAATGAACTTCTTTTAGATTATGTTAAGCTGTATTAAACATATTACATTATATTAACATCATTATATAACATTATATAACATCATTAACAGTCGTCTGCCTGCTGAGCTTGGTTTACGCTTATTGAGTTAAACAGGTTTTCCAAAGAAATGTCTCACCTGTAGATCTATACTGACAAGACAGACAACTAATTTCCCACTAGGTTTCAAGGAGTTCTTTGTTGGAACACTCATACAGTATTACTGGGTTTTCCCTTAATTTCTGAAAGGATTAGGTATTGTGGCTGTGGTTTGGGGAAAATCTGAAGTGCTGACATTTTAATATTCATTTGCATTTTTGTCTATTTGATCCTCAGTTTGTGGAAAACTTAGAGACATTGCTGGAGGGCTTTAGGTCTTCACACAAAAAAAAACAATGAAAAATATATACTTGCACATTATTAAATATGGCTACAATTACCATAATTGCATGATCTGTGTGCAAAAATATAGAAAAGCTAGAAATAAAAAGCTTAAATACAAAACTCTACTGGGGACCAACAACATCCATTAGATCTGGGAAAAGTCAAGTTGTTTTGATGCTTTGTTTGAGGATTTCACATTATTTTTGCTCTGGTGTTGCACCTATGATCTACTAAACCTAATATCTTATAAATATGATTAAAAAATAAACCAAAACTCTCCATTAGGAACTGTAAAACCTTAAATGAATCCATGAAGCTCTGATTTGTCCAATTAAAGTTGCAGGACTCAATAGTTTTTTTGGTGTTACTGGGCAAAAATTCAACAGTTTCCTCAGCACATTGTAATTCAAGGGTTCTGAGAGGAAATAAGATTTCCACTCCCTTCTCTGGGCTCTTTTTTCAGGCTTTTTGGGGTCTTTTGGGCATTTTCAGGCAGGTAGGGGTTAAATTTGTGATTGACAGCAGCAATTATCCATCATTTTACAGATTCAGTCAGACGTGACTCTTCTACCCCATAGATCGACATCTGAGCTTGAAAGTAGGGATGTCCCAATCCAATCTGCAGATCGCTATCAACTGCCGATCTGGCATTTTTTTAAGAAGATCGGATCGGATTTAGTGACGAAATCGGGCCAATCCAGGCTCGGTTCTTGGGGCGGTGGGGGTTAAACAAAGTCCTGCCCCTTCAAATTAAAGTTTCCGAAAGTCGGGAAAAGCTGCACACCAGCGGGAGGCTTAGAGGAATTAGTGAAGCACCTATAAGTTTCACTTTCACTTTAAGGTCTGCACGTACTCATGAGGTACGTATGGTAGTGATGAGCAAGTCAGGTTTTTTCAACCCACGGGGCTTTAGTGGAATTATTTGATCCCACCCAATTGTAATCTCAAGTAAGATAATAGCATAATAACCTATAAATAATGACCCCGAATTTAAATCAAAATTTTATTGTAAAAAGTTGGTATCAGGTCGGTACCTGCAAAACTAATCCCCAAAAAAGATCAGATCAGAAGAAAAAATCCAGATCGGGACATCACTACGTGAAAGCTGCACCCAGTGAGAGTTTGATGCTTCTGTGAGGTTTAATTTGAAGAAGACAACAATGAAATTAAAGACCTTATTTCACCACGTGTGAGTCGAGTAATGAAGCTCACATTCATTCATTCGATAAAATGACTGGGGTAGTAATTGTGTACATTCTAATATTCTTAAAAAGTGTCAAAAAGTCAGTTTCTGATTCTTACAAATCTGTAAAAGGAGGTTTTCTGTTTGTAAAGAAACAGTGCAAACATGTAATGAAAGTAGTCCAATAAAGAGGAAAAAAAATGAAGCAGATAAAAGCAAAAGAAGATAAAAAGGATGTCAGTGAAATCTAGAAGGAAAAGTCAGATCTAAAGGAGGAAAGACAAAAACTGCAGACAGGAGATGTAAGGATGGATGAGACTGAAACGAATAAAGATGAAGTGAAAGAACCTGAACACCGGTGTGAGACGCTCGATTCAATCCCAGGATGCACTGCAGAGCCTTAAGTGGTGAGTCCGTTCTCTAATGACCTTAATAGGCTTAATGCAGACACAGACAGTAACACTGATGGACGCGATCTTATACAATGGCTTAAAGCAGCACAAACACAACAGGAAAGTACAACGTTATCATGAGCACCGTGAATGCATCATACGGTGAGTGGAACCTATAGGAGCACACACATGCATACAAATACACTGCAGTGGAAATAAATCAACTGTGGCATCCAATGAATGCAAATGAAAAGGAAGGAGGGTCTTCAGCTTCATATCAACTGTGTAACGCCAGTGCTCATGGGTCAAACCGAACCGTACCAGACTTCATTTAAAGTACAACATCTGGGCTGATTTCAGGGTTGTCAAACATACGGCCCATGGGCCCAAACCAGCCCGCCAAAGGGTCCGGCCCGGGCCATGGGATGAATTTGTGAAATAACAAAATTACACTGAAGATATTAACAATCAAGGATGTTAAAGTCATTTTAATTCTGGAATTTAATAAATAAATATGGATAAATAAATTTGTTTTAGTGTAAAAAAAAAAAAAAAAAAAAAAAAAAACTAAAATTGAACAACAATGTTTAAATCTACAAAGCGAAATCAGTGTAATTTTAAAAATATTATGCCTGTTACTACATTTTTTATGCATGTGTAGATCCACTGATCTGAGTTGTAATGCACATGTGGAAATGATAAAACGAGACATAATATTGTTAAAATTCTAAGTATTTTTCGTAAGGAATTTCAGGCTGTTCGTAGCTGATCATGATATTGTAACATTTTCATAGGTTAATGATAATAATAATAATACTAATAATACTACTACTAATAATAATAATAATAATACTACTACTAATAATAATAATAAATTTAATGCATAATGCACTTTTCATTCGGCGGAATTTCAAAGTGCTACAAAGAATGTAAACATTTTCATAATGTAATTTAACTTTTTTCATAATTTAATGTTTTTGGGGGTTTTTTTGCGCTAAAACAAAGACAAAAATTTGGAGTTGTCATTATTTATAGGTTATTATGTTATTATTTTACTGGTCCAGCCCAGCTAAGATCATATTGGCATACTCATGTAATTTAACACCATTTTTGTGTTTTTACGGTTTTGTCACTTCAGTCGATTTGGTTTTCATATACTGTTTTCACCTTTTTACAGTGTGTGTTGTTTGTCATTTTTGTTATTTTTATTTTAGGACACCATTAGCCTTTTTTACAATGACATTAAAAGACATTTAATGTAATTTAATGTCACTTTTGTCATCTTATACTTTTCCAGTTTGGTCTTTTTACGTCATTTCAGTCTATAACATCTGTCATCATTTACATCTTTTTTACAATGTTTTATTCTTTTAATGTTTGTTTTGTTTTGTCTTTTCACATCATGTAAATTTTTTTTTATGTTTTCATGCTTTTATGTCATGTTTGCTTTCGTCTTTACATAGCTTTTATCTTTTACATCCTTTGATATTTTCATTTTTTTGCCTCCATCTTCATATAAGTCTATGATTAATATTCTATTTCTTACTTTTAATTTGCCTTCCTCTCATCTCATCAATTCTGCTTAAGCTGCTTATCATCTGAATGTGGATGCGAGAGGAGGACGAGGGAAAACGGCTGGTCTGAGTGGTCCGGCGATGAGCGAGAATGAAAAGAAGAAAGGCCCGAAAGAGGACAAAAAGACGGTAAAACAGCGAACAGCAGGAGCGAGAGACAAACTGAAAGGACGCGAAATGGAATGAGAAAGGGAGATACGGGGGGAAAAGAGGGAAGGGGGCAACGAAAGGCCAGAGAAGAAAAAGAGTGAGGGATCAAAGAATAGAAAGAAAGCTGAGCAGCAACACCAGTCCACTGGAATCTGGACTAAAACCATTTTTCACTGTAGAACTGTTTGAGGCTCAGGCCCTCTTTGTTTCAAAGCCGAGCC
>JAPQRP010000006.1:35234895-35260512 GCA_037367295.1 Apogon hyalosoma | reverse complement strand
CTCAGAAATAGGGTTGAAGATGGAGCTGTGGAGTTGAATGAATGAAGAATTCAGACCCAAGCAGAGCATTTACAGTTGATGTAGAGCACAGGGAAATGTTTTAAAATGCGCAATTCCATTTTTTTAAAAAAAAAAAAAAGCAAAATATCACTCCTCTAATACTACATCACTTAACATAAAAGTCTGAACCATGTTTTAATCCACTAACATTCCATTTCCATTTGTCCATGACTAATGTTTCTGTTAAAGCGCATACCTGAACCCCTCCACCCATCAATAACTGTTGGAGGCTCCACTCATTCCCACCTCCGTTAGGATAAAATGATCAAAAATAATTACACATTTGTCTAATTCTGTATAGACGTTTACAAAGGAAATGGCAAATATCATCTACTGTGTCTGGTGGGTTTTTAAGACCTTTGAGTCTCAGATTTAAGGATTAATTATTCATTTTAAGTATAGTTAAGGCCTTCATTTAACACTTTTTAAAGATCCGTGAACACCATGATTAACCTTTAAAAACTATCAAACACTTCAGCCCTAAATAAGCACATTAGCTTAGCGACGTTCACGCAAACAGCTCATAATGCGGCATTCTGTAAAATACCATGATACACTGATACTCTGGGCATTTTAAAGGAAAGTTTGAACTGTTATTTAATCACACAATCTGTACAATTTCTCTGAAAAGACGACCACATGACAAGTTAAATTCAATCACTATCCAAGAACCTGAGATGACCCAGAGCTATCAATAATGTAAGACATCCAGAAGAGGAAAGAAGCCAGAAAATATTCACATTTATGAAGCGGAAATCAGAGAAGATGATGACAGTGAGTGACTGCTGATTTTGTTGTTGATTAATTCAGTGATTTAAATGCTGTATCTCTAAATAACTGTTTTTATTGCACTTTATCTGAAGATGTTTTAAGTCATACTTTTTCTTCAAATTGTAAAACTTTTCTCTTGCTTTAAAGAAAGTAAGAAAATCCCCCTGACAAGAGATGAAAATATAAGCACTGTGGAAGAAGAGAACAGCACGAGACTTCCTCCAACAGCGAGTCACGAAGGGGTATTTATAGATAATAGTGTTAAGAGTTGGTTCAGCGGATACATCAGAAAGGCTGAGGAGAGGAATGAACGACAGATGAAGACGAGGAAAAGAGGAAGAAGGAGGGATGAGGGGTGAGAGTCGATGCAAAAGAAGAGGAAGAATCGAGCAAAAACACAGAAAAACCCATGAACGGGCTGAGAACGGGAGACTATGAAGCCTCCATGGTTATCTCTATAAAAATGATATCATGACATTGGCATTTGAACGCATCACGATAGGACTTGACATGGTCTGAACTCCCACGTGTTCCTGCAGAAACAGTGGTGAAAAGGCAAAGAGAAATGATAGGACACTGACTCAGTATTTTTACGTGCTTTACATGAGTTCAGACCCTGACACAAGTCGCTTTTCCTTTGACCCTGAAACTGCGTGAATATAACTTGCACGTAAAAATTTGCCTAATGGAAAAACGACAATTTCACCAAAACTCTCGTTTTTCGATGAAAAGTTTTTGCGTTGGCAAGAGGTGGTTTTTCAGGCATAACGCAATTGGTATATCACACAAAACTGCAATGGAAAGACCTTTTTCTGCAACTAGTCAAGTGAATTTAAAAAAAAAAAAAAAACGGATGTTGATGAACATTACAACAAGAGAAGAAGAAGAGTTTTAAAAGAAACATGGCGTGATATGTGTGGACACACCAGGAAACCCAAACATTTTTAATTTAGGACAGGATAGAGGGGTAATATATAATAATAATAATAATAATAATGAATATATCTGTAAATCAACACCATATTTACATTCATCAGCGTGTTTATGGAATGACTTTTTGTGTCATCTCATGATAATTAATAACCAAATCATCACATTTGTAATTTAATGGAAAAACCGACGTTACGCACTTCTGTTTTTCGACATTCAGAAAATATCAGTAAAGTTTTGTGCATATGTCCGAAAGGAAAAGGGGCTCCATATCGACAACCATTCATCACTTATGGCATCTCAATGTCGGCAGAGCTTTTCTGTCTCTGGACACGTTAGTCAGTGTTGTTTTCATGCACAGGTTGCATCACTGCATCCACGACAGGGAACTATTGGTGTCGCAGTAAACAGATGAATTAATAAAAGGTCATGCTCAGTAGGCGCTGCTCATATATCCAATTAAACTTTGACAATATGTTGCTCAAAGCGAGTTACAGACAAGGTGATATTAGCGTTTGAGTCAATAAACTGTAAAGATGGACTGAATGTGACAATAAAACTACAGGTTAATCAGATTGGTTGATTAATCAGTTTCAAATTATATTTTAGAAATGAGTATCTGTAAAAATTTGCTCAAACTGGTGGATAATAGACTTAAACTTCTACAACTCATAGGAATTAATCAATAAATCTGGAAGGAAGTACAAAACTGACCATGATATGCTCTTTCCTCATGTTGTTTGTTATATAATTTTCCTGATGTTTTTGTCTTCTATGCTGTTTTCTCCTTTTACATACATTTCTTATTTCATGTCGATTCATCTTTTACACCCTCTACGTTGGTTTTGTCTTAAATGTCTTTGTTTCATTACATTAATGAGGCAAAAACCAGAATACATGACAAGTCAAAAAAAGCAAAAATAAAAAGATTAAATCATAGACACAGAAACTATACTTCTTTCTCATTTCTTGTTTTACATCATTTTCCTCTCATTGCATCTTTTACGCCGAATTCACCTTGTTGAATCTTTAACATCGTCGTGCGTTTTATGCCATTTTCATCTTGTTACAACTTGTGCACCATTTTCATCTTTTACAATGTAAAAACAAGATGGAAATTAAGTAAAATTTACATCATCCTCATCTTTTCCATCATGTTTCTGTCTTTTCTATCAGTTTTTTTTTCATGTTTTGCCTCACTGATACAAAGTTATTTATCACTTTGAATTAGTATTTTAATTCAACAGTTATAGTTTCTAATTAAGTGGAAGAGTTCACTCATAATATAATAATTATTATTACTATACTGTATCTAAGAGCTAAAACTATGCTGAGGCTGTAATAGAGGAATCATTTCTCATTTCTCCTCGAGTTCCAAGGAGGAAAATGAGGTTAAATGTCTTGTCGAGTTTTGCTTGAAGGGCAAAAATAGGAGTATTTTTATAGTCCAGACCCAGGGCGGTTATGATCACACACAAACGCACTGTTTATGAACCCATTCACCTCTGCGTGTTGACCAAACAGCGCCAGTCGACACGGGTTCGCCTCTGAATAAAAACACACACATTCGTTTCCCTGCAGACGTGTACGGTCCAACAAACTGTCTATGTAATGGTGTCATGATGTCATGCAGTATCCCAGTATCTCTCCATGGATGCAGGGTGTGAATGCAATACTTCAGCCCTGAAACATGCACACACACACACACACACAAGCTGCTGGTTCATCACACTTTGCAGGATTCGGCCGTGACACGAAACACTTTCAAATCTTCTACCTGAACCCACTTTCACCCCTTTGTGCGTCTCAGTGTGTGTCGTGTGCTCACACTTCAGTGTTTGCTTGTGGCTGTGCAAACACCATGCAGAGTGTAAAGGTGTAGATTAAGAGTTGTGTACTGGAGGTTGTGAGTTGCTGAAAGGTGTGGTGAGCCCAAATGAGTGGGTGGTTCTTGTACCATATGGTCTCTGGGCTCCAAACACACATGATGTCAGCTCTCAAGTAGCTGGGATTTGGCCTCGACCGTATCTTCATGGTATCAGTCCTTCATATTTCCATGTTCACTTTGCCTTAAGGATTAGTCACAGTGCTGGGAAATTTCAGTGAAAACATTATATCAGACTTTTTGGACAGGGTTTCCGTCAGGGCTTTTCCTGCAGAGGAAATTAAAGGGCGGCCACCTCCAGTTTTTCACTGAAAGTACTATTTTCTAACAAGCAACACACTCAAATTGTGACTTTTGTGATTGTAGTTGTGGCTGATGTTAAAATAATTGCATCAATCACTTTATGCTTTGTCCCAACGCATACCTGTTTGCCGCTAAAAGACTACTGCTGAGATTCAGTGAAAGGCTGGAATGCAAAGTTAACACTGGAAAGGCGTGGACAGAGTTACTTCAGTGCCTGATCTATGGGCATGTGTATTTAAAAGGTTAAAGGTCAAAGGTTAACTCGCTTTATTATCCTTGTAGGGACATTTGGTCTGCATTTTACCCATCCTCATATACACACAGTACCTAGCATTAGCATTAGCATTAGTACATAGCGTACATTAGGAGCAGCATCATTGAAGGCGCTCAGGGATCAATCCCAGATCTTCATCAGCACCAAGGTCAAGAGACTTAACCTCCACGTACCAGATTAGATTAGATTAGACTTTATTAATCCCATAACAGGGAAATTCAACAATCAAGGCAGGAAGAAAATAATGTACAAGAAAAAACTGTACATGCATAAGGATAGGGTGTAATCACACAATATAAAATAAATGGCGGATGAAACTGGTGGACAGTTGTAGGATTTCCCATTGAAAAGTGAAAGCAAATTTTTGGGAAGGGCAGTACGACGCTGTTGTAATTAGCACTTGGACGTCATAGATTCTAGACTAGATTAGAATTTCTGTGGAGACCAGCTATTCTCTCCACATCCCATTAAAAACAGGAACATATCAGTACATTTTTTGTGCTAATGAAGATCTGAAGTTGGTCCTCGAGCGCCTTCAATAGCAGCTCATTGCTTCTAATGAGTGTTATGTGCTAATGCTAATGCTAGGTACTGTGTGTATATTAGGATGGATAAAATGTGAGGACAAAATTTCCTTCCAGGGACAGTAAAGTGAATTAACCTTTGACCTTTAACCTTTTAAATACATATGCCCAGCAGCTCACTGCTTCTAATGTGTGCTACATGCTAATGCTTGGTACTGTGTGTGTGTGTGTGTGTGTGTGTTAGGTGTAAAATACAAACCAAATTTCCCTACCAGGATAAATTAAATGAGCTACTGTTGATTTACTGCCAACTGGCATTATTCAACACCAAAAAAGTGTGTCAACCCATTTGTATAAGGCATAACAGTGGCAGTTTGACCAGAGGAGGAGGAGGAGGTGCTGGTAGAAGAGACAGATTTATCTCCACTTGTGTTGAATTACTGTTATTTAATTTAAGCGTTACAAGAGCAGATCAACTACAAACTGTTCACATTTCCATCTAAAGACCCACTGACACAACGTCACCAAATCACCAGGAGGTTTTTGGACATTTCACACCAGAAAAACTTGGGTGAAATACAATAAATCTTAAACTTCCAGTGTTCATCCTGGTTGTGTAGCAGATACAGACAGTGCAGTGTTTCCTCAGGACACAGCCTATAAACCACATAGAACAACTGTTACTCCTGCGTCTTCTCGTGCAGATTTTATTAACTCTTCCTGTGTGGCAGGTTGTTTGTGTTCAAGGGTTTTCTGAGAAGCCGCAGAGAAACGGCAGCGTCGTGCAGGTTGAGTGAAGTCCAACAAGATGGTAACAGCTTCTGCAGCAAATACTCTCAGACAGATCAGCGCTGACAGGAAACAAATTCAATTACCCTGATGCTCTCCGTGAATGGAGCTCCACCTGGAAGAGCTGCTCTCCTTCCACTGTGGAGTTTCCTGATCAGGCAGCATAAGGACTTAATGAGACCCAAGTTAAATAGTCCACTACAACATTTAATTCAGTCCTGTGTGACAGTGGTTGGGCCATAACTGTGATCCAAAACTAGTTAGAAGCACCGCATGTAGTTTATTTTTTTCCTTTTATTATTAAAGTATTTAGAAAATGACAAAATATTAATTGTTTTACTTGGTAGTTTATAGACACAAATATCCATCTTGTATGTAAGCAAATAAGAACTCAAAGATTGTATTGATTCACTGATGTGAAAGATCAGAATCAGCCAGTTTTTCTTGCTACATTGTATGTCTTTTTTATTTATTTTTTTGAGCAATTTCATCTTTTTACATCTTATTGTGTTTCACTCATTTGCCTTGTTGGAGTTTTTTTTCATCTTGTTGCATTTTTTAAATTTCTTTGTCATTTTGCATGTTTTGTGTTGTTTCCTTGTGTTTTTTTTTTCCCAGTTTTTTGTTTTGTTGTGCATTTTAAGTTGCCTTTGCCATGTTCTATTTTTTTTTTTTTTAATAGTTTTCATCTCGTCACATTTTTGCTTGCTGCATTTTTTTATGCAATTTCTACTACTGTTGTGATTTTATCTGTTCTAGTAGCATCTTTTGTGTTGTTTTCATCCTGTTGCATTTGTGTGGATTGTGTTGATGTTTTGATTTTTGCATGTTTTCGTCCTGCTGCATCGTCGACAAATCTTCAAAATCACAAATAATCATCTGTCTTCTCCAGTTTTCTCCCAGGTCTAAGATCAGCCTTTAAAACACTGATTTTACATTTATTATAATAAATCTAAATGCTAATCGACATGAACATTTTTGACCGTATCCCCCAGCCCGTTCACGTCAGTCCAGATCCCGGGTTTCATCTGGATTCAACCACCCGACCTGTTTCATGAACAGGGAAAACAGACTGCATGTAGTTTGGAGCTGTCGGGGTTCGTCTAGACGACAAGCTCAGCAGCCTCCCAGGCAGACAGACGATCCATTATTCAGCTGCTGGCAGGCTTCTGGCTGCTCCACAGCCAATATTGCTATTTATGTTGGTACTGTGTGTCAGTAAGGGTCTGCAGTGCACTGAAAATATCCATCTTAATGAGCAATTTACTTTATTATCGATTGTAGGACTTTTCACACTTGGTATCTGCCACTGCATTCCTTAGATACGTTGAAACCGAGGTAGGACCGTGTACCCACCTCTTCCATCTGCTTCTGGGATTTCTTAAGGCCCTTCAAGACTCAGCTCTTCTCCACAATAGTCAGATAAAACACCGGCAGCACTGCTGACACCGCATCGATCCACTTTATCTCACTCTGCTTCATGAACGAGACCCTGAGGTACCAGAGCTCCTTTACTTGGAACAGTAGTCGCTGTAAACTCCAACGAGTCAGCCCTCTTTTCCAGAGCAGAAACATAGCCTCAGAGACATGTATGTGCTTTTTATACGGCTTTAGGAGACGACTCATTAATCAAAAAGAACTACATCATCTGCAAAGAGTGGAAGCAGTGAACGCCCAATTGGACCCAATGTTCATTTAGTGACAGCGCTGGCGCCACATGAGCTGAACTATTTTGGGCCAAATTTAAGTACTTTACTCCTAAAAAGCCCTTCAACACCACTGATACTGGCCTGCTGTTACCTGATTCGGGAAGGTTGGACCAACTTAAAGTGATTTTCTACCAGCACGGGTCATATCAAATGTTTTCTCTTAGCTCAATGAAATGTTGAAATTTTCCATGTTTGCATTCACCTCGACAATCATTATGTTATGAAACTAAAAGAAAGAATGTATAATCAAAATAAAACTTCGTCAGCTGGTTTGGGAGTTTTTCGATCCCTCCTCATATATATCACTTACGCGTTCTGGTCAGCAAATATGATGACACAAACACTAGTCCAGGTCTGTGGATGTCTACTTCATCCTCATATTTGGCCTTTTGTCCATCACCGTTTGGTTTTCTGGGGTGAGGATGTGATCAGGACTGGAAGGCTTATGTTAACTGACTAAAAACACCAACTATCATGTTAGACGTCTCAATGTAAGACAAAAGCTATGGTTTATGACAGTAACATCAGTTTCATATAATTAGTAGCTGAAAGTCTACATCAATGCAAAGATTAGTTGATATAGCCAAGTTATGTGGCTGTTTATTGTACTAAAGTTCTGCTGACCATCATGACAGAATCCTTCAATGGTCTGGTTGGCATAAATTCTTAATAACAACTATAGTCAAACTGTCATCAGATGTTTTATTAATAAGCATAACTTCTGAAAGTCTGTCTCAGCACTGAGAAATCCACCTGACACTCAAAGTGGAATGGTACATAATTTGAAGTCTTAAAAATATTTAAATGGATTAGTCATTCCACTACAGCTGTTATGAAGAGAGAAATCAGATACAGAGACAAAACAAGGCTGTAAACCTCTTTTTTTTTTTTTTTTAAATCAGCTGTAACTTTGGACATTTTACTATTATGGTTGTTATGGATTGACTCGCATTCGGAGCCTCATGTGGTCACTGAAGGAACTACTTTATAGAGGAATTTGACCAATGCAACATAATCTTCGCATGTGAGCCGATGCAATGAACGATGACATGGTTAAATATTGAAGGTGGGTCTCAGCTAGCACTGCAACTAATGATCATCATCATCAACTGTCAACTTTCACAGAGGATGAAAGAAAAGAGAGAACACTCAATATTAAGAGGCTGTAATCACAGAATTTTGACCTTTGGTCTTAGAAAATTACCCAAACGAATTGCCCAAGTAGTTGTTGATTCATTTTACAGCTGACAGCTAATCCACTAATCAGTGAATGGTCTCAGTCCTGCCAATTCATGACTCAGCTATGAAAGAAAAAAAGGTATGTCCATATAAAAGAGCAATCTGTGCAAGACACGCTCAGAGTCTAATCCCATAGTTTAACACTTCAGGACTATATTGCTGGAGTAAGAGCAGAGAGTGCATAGGGCAAAGGAGGACTGGAATGTAAGAGTAAAATGAGGAACTCAGTGAACTCTGCAGAAACGCACTCCTTTTGATAAAAGAAACACAAAGTGGAGTCAAAAGACTTCTGTTACCAGATACCATCTCCAAGTGTCTCTGAAATATATCTTGAAGCCATTGTGGAAGCTCAGATCAAGTCATATGACAGGATCACAAGGCTGAGGCTGAAATAATATAGAAGGTCTCTGCGTGATTTGCGTTTCTGTTTGCATGTGCGACTCACGTTGTGGGTCAAGAGGTCTAATTCATTGACAGCCCAAACAAACAGTCTGTCAGCTTCAGGCGTAAAAATAACTTTGTTGACAGGTGAGTCTGAGTTTGAAGCGCATCAGCAAACACACACTCATTTCGTAATAACACATATCAACTGAAGGTAAAGCCCAAACCCAGCAGAGCCAGATGGTCCTGAATGTATCATCTGCATCAGTCTGTCAAGGTGTGAAAGAAACAAATGGAGGCATCGGGGATTTCATTCTAGAAAAACATGAGTCTGTGTAGATCCTCTCAACACCGCACACTTAAAATGGACAAATGAAGTTTTAGCATTGACAGGGCTTTGATGTCCACTCTAAGGCTTTGCAAGCCTTTTTAAGATAAATTTAGGTAAAATCTGAATAAATTACCTTTCTTTTGTGGATAAAAGATGCAGCAGGTTCCAAGTCTAGTTCAGCAAGTGTTGCTGTTTAAGAAGTATTGATGCTTTTTAGTTAAAATAAATAAAAATGGCAAAAATGTTGCTAAATTATAGATATTTAAGAATACACCAAATGTAAAATTCTTTGCCAATGTCAGTACTGATGTTATGTTCCTGTTTCTACATTTTGTTTTTGTTGTTATTTATCTACCTGATCAAAGAAATCTTATACATCATTATGCGTATGAAACAGTTTCTATTTTAAAGTCTTTCAGCCCTTCATCACATTATCTTCCAATGAATGCATATTCAGACATACAGATCTGTGAAAAACCTAATATAATGCAATAGATGAATATCTAATTCTGCCATTGATGAAAAGGCATCCAATATGACAATAATGATATTGATCGATAACAGCAAATATCAACCAATACTGATATCCTGATATATTTTTTTTTTACTGAAAATCATACAATGTTCTTGAGATAGATCTGCCAGACTCCCAAAATGATCTACCTAAAAAGAATACTAGAATTCAATCTGCCTCTGGATTCTCTGAAAACCAAGAGAAAATCCTGATGTGTCTGTTGTCATAAGGGGCATTTTCCACGCAGCTGTTTTTAAAGCATAATTATCAACAAAGACCGATTAATCTGTGTGGACAATTAATCGATACCAATAGGACATTTCACTCTTAGCGTCAGCACAATTTGTTTCTTGGACAGTGGTCGATAGATCAGGCTTCTGAAATGGAATTAATGACTTAGAGGGAAAAAAACTGGCTCAAAAAGTGGAGAAAAAAAAAAAAAGGAAGATTTTTTATGGTTAGTTTGATGTTCAAGCCCATGTTTAGTGATTAACAGCTCTGAGTCTGATATTTATTGTTCCAGACTTATTTATTTAGGTATTTATTATGTGACTTACATGTTAAGTTCAAATGTGATCCAGTTAGTTTTGAAGTCAGAGGTATTTCAGACACTGATCATGTTTTTCAAATGTTTGGGGTGATGTCAGTTATCAGCTCCGAACATTCATCATAATCAAATCCACTGTCAGTTGATGTGTCTGTCGGTTTAAGCATTAAAATAAACTGAGTGGATCCTCTGTGGAGACTGAAAAGTTGGAGATAGAACATATACGAGTCAGATTCAGCAAAGAGACGGTGACCGAATGTAATTAAATGCATGTCCACATGAGTAAGTCTGAAACACTCACTGAATTAATACAGGAAAGAAACAGAATTCCAGACTGGATGATAATGACACTGAAACACCAGCAGAAACTAATTCAAGCTTCAAGTTTTTGGATGAAATTCATGAAACTCAACTTCAAACACCACTATTGCTCCTTAAACAGAGCTGGTAACATGCTATAGTCTGAAACACTACATGAAACTGGGAAAGAAATGACTAAAGTTGATTTATTTCATTCAAGTAATGATGAATCCTACATTGAAGGACAGGAACTTGACAACTATTAGTAACTTTTTTAGTCGTCTGTACCGTCTTCATCCACTTATCCGGGTTCAGGTCGCAGGGGGCAGCAGCCTCAGCACAGAAGCCCACACAGCCCTCTCCCCAGCCACTTCCACCAGCTCTTCCGGGGGATTCCCGAGGCGTTCCCAGGCCAGCCCAGAGATAAAAATCCCTCCAGCGTACCCTGGGTCTGCCCCGAGGTCTCCTCCCAGACGGACATGCCCAAAGCACCTCCCCAGGGAGGCATTCTCACTAGATGCCTGAACCACTTCACCTGGCTCTTCTGGACGTGGAGGAGCAGCGACTCTACTCCAAGTCCCTCCCGGATGTCCGAGCTCCTCACCCTATCTCTAAGGCTGAGCCCGGTCCCCTGCGAAGGAAACTCATTTAGGCCTCTTGAACGCACAACCTCATTCTTTCGGTCGTTACAACTTTTCTTAGCCAGTTCACCCAAATGGACTTCTTAAAGCCATTAAAGGGGTCATATTTTGCTAAACGCACTTTTATTAGTCTTTGGTTCATTTATTTGTGTATTTGGACCCTAATAGTTCATACAGTTTGAATTTGAACCCTCCAGGTGCTGCAAAGCTATCTTTAGATTAATTTGGGCAAAAATCAACTGGATTCATACAACCTGTTTTAATTCCTGCTTAATTTGTTACGTCACAACATTTGCACATATAAGTTCAAGACTTCCAATGAACTTTTCTCTGAGTACGGCATATTTAATTATCAGCAGTAGCGGTTGTAGTCCATACTGAAAATATGTCCAAACTTCGACCCAATTACCTAAAATGTTCAGTTGTTGGTTGAACGGGACAGAGCAGCACAGCCAACAACCTAAAGGGTGGGGCCTGAAGTGGCTCATTTGCATTTAAAGGGCTGGTGCTCAAAATGACCTTTCTGGTCTCATTACTCAGAAATAGGGTTGAAGATGGACCTGTGGAGTTGAATTAATGAAGAACTGAGACCCAAACAGAGCATTTACGGTTTATGTAGACCACAGGGAGTTGTTTTAAAATGCTATTTAAAAATTCTATTTAAAAAAGCAAAATATCACTTCTTTAAACAAATCCAAATATTCGTGTAACAGTGGTATAAATGTACATGATTCTTCTTTTGCGCATTTTCTTAGAATTCAGTTAAATTTGCCATGAACTGGTTTAGAACTTGAAAACAAAGTCCATGATATTAAGCCCTAAAAGTGGCGTATTGTGTTGGACAATCCTCCAACACTTTTAATCAGCTTTGCACACTGACAGCTTCTCATTATCCAGGAAACTGGTCATTCAGATGAAGAGAAAACTTTTTATAACAGGGAACAAAGGGCACGTCAGGCCAACTCAGCAAAAGAAAAAGCCTGTGTGCTGTGACCGACATAAAAAAAATACAGAGAAATGAGCTCCAGCTCCGTCTAAGGGGTTGACACTGACAACTAACACTAATGAAAACCGGGAGCTGTCTGTTTAGAATCAGTAAGCTTTACCGCATTCATACTGTGAACCTGCCAAAGCCCAAATCTGATCACACAGAAACACCGGCTAAACTCTCCAGGATCAAGTGAAGTGCGACGATTTTTGCTGAGCCATGTGGAAACAAGAGTCTCAGAGCATTTCACACAGATTACTGTGCATTAAAGAAAAATCCTGAAACTTTACAGCAATTAAAAGCACAGAAGAAAAACTTTAATCTGCCACTGTCAATGCGAGAGAGCGCTCTGCAGAGATATGACTGGAATATTGCACATTATTTATGAGAAGGGGGTGGTTTTCTGGTTTCTGACAGCTCTGTCTGCTTTGCTTTGCATATAAAATTTTGCTTCATTTTTTTATTGCAAACTTCTGAAAGAGAGCTTGGAATTTAAGTTTAATAAGTGCAGTGATTTAAATGAAGGGCGGCTACAATTTTACAAAGGCATGGACGTTCTGATGAATCATGACAGAGGTATTTTTAGGTAAAATTCTGAAGAGCTAGACGTACTTTCCCTTCATTCATTCATTCATTCATTCATTCATTCATTCATAACCTTCTGTTTCATCTCATCTATACTCCGGCCTGTGTTGTTTGTTATCAGTTCAACAGTGGAACTCCCCTGATTATCTCCACCAACTGGGAGGAAACCTGTGCAATAAAAATCATTACACCATCAACCTTCTACTGTAATAAATAAGCACAGGCTGCATTCAAGTCCGCTGTGTACGATGAGGTGGGCCTGCGGGCTCTGGAGCCTTGATATGTGGATGTATTTAGAGAAAACGTGGATAATAGTATGCTATCCAGACTACAGCATCCATTAAAGCCCGTTCCAGTCACAGCAGAATGAGCCCTGCTTCACGCCGCACCATGCCTGCCTGCCTCAGCCGGAGATGAGAGGGGGAATGTGGGCTCGAGGAATACAGTCGGAGCGCTCACTCACCACTTGTCCGGTTGAAAATATTCCCCAGAGTGTCGAGTAGTAATTTCCGACACCGGGACACGCCGTCTCATGTATTCGCTGAACTCTCCTGTCCTCCGGGCACGGCTCGGCTCGGCTCCCGTCGCCCTCCTGCTCGGTTTTTTAACAGTAAACTTGCCGATCCCAGGCTATTGTTAGCTAGGCGCACAGAATCCTGCTGCACGCAAACGCCCGCCCACTAACACGCCGCTCCACAAACGCCATTGGTCGTGGTCCCGCCCTGCTCGATGCTTATTGGCTGGCGGAGACGTTGACTCAAAGTTCGGGGCGGGTCACAGCCTCGCCGGGTGAGAAAGCGCGACGGTGCTTTCATGAAACCTAGGAAAAGTTAGATCTCGGTCAATAATTTGAAGCCAAAATTATAGGACTGTTAGCTCAACGTTGCATTCAGGTGCTTGACAATGACTAAAAATAGAATAGGATTTGTGAGACGTCTCTAGAACGCAACAATTTTAACAAAAACGTTGTCCTCATACAACTGTGCTGTTAAACACATACAAATAAATTAACAAGAATTAGGAGAGATGTAAAAAGTGTGTTAAAATAAAACATGGTGGAATTGTAATGAGGAATGAGGATGTGTATTAACAATGCAAAATTTAAAGTAAAAACTTTGTATTGTTTTATTGTTTTTTATGTTTTATGATATGAAGTTTTATAGTTAAAAAAAAGACATATGATCACAGTGTTGTTTCTGTTTTCCTTTCTATTGCTCACTGGGGCATGTTTATACATTTTTGGTTCCCTTTATGTGTAAGTATAATAAACTAAAGCTCCAGCCTACACCTAACGTTTTGTTTTTCTTCTGTATGCTGTCTGCATTACTAAAGCATTACTGGGTACTACTGCTACTACTACTACTAGTACTACTACAATGATGACGATGACTACTACTACTACTACCTGGGAAATGCGTATGCAAGCAGACAAGTTTAGGCCCCGTGGACTTGGCCCCCTCATATTAATAATAATAATAATAATAATAATAATTATTATTATTATTATTATTATTATTATCATTATTATTATTATTATTATTATTATTATTACCATTATTATTATTATTATTATTATTATTATTGTTGTTGTTGTTATTGTTATTGTTATTGTTATTGTTATTATTATGTCAGCCCTGCAGTGAACTGGCGACTCATACAGGGTGTATCCTGCCTTCATCCATATGTAGCAGGGATAGGCTCCAGCGACCCCCGTGACCCTAGTGAGGATAAAGCGGGCTCAGAAAATGAATGAATGAATGAATGAATGAATGAATGATAATAACAATAACAACAATATTGGGGACTGAGAGGGTTAGGAATTATACTATTTTTTCCCATACATTTCACATATTCTGCAGTAGTAAGAGTCAAATGAGCTCAAACAACACAAACTCTTTCAGTAAATGTTTAAACAAAGGATTTTTTTTTTTTTTCATTTTTCCCTCTCCAGTCCATTCACCACTAAAAACCAAAAAAGAATGACAGGTAACTTAAAAGACCAATTCACCAAATCTTCTTACAGTGTTTAATGGTCTGAGAACAACTTGAAATCTCCAAATTATTGGCCTGGAACTAAAAGGCTGCAAATTGTGTATTCCAGCAAATCAATAAGCAATTAAGGTTTGCTTACCACACATCTAACCTTTGGGACTTTCTGCATAATTTCCATCAATATTAAGACGTAATGAAATATATAAATCGCATACTAAGGGGACATTGACATCTAGTGGTGAATGTAGAGAACAACACTGGCTCCTCAGCCAAGGTTTCACACCCAGTTAGACCTGTAGAGTATCATCTTTCTCCTCATATCATGTATCAGTCTGGAAGCAAAGGAGAATAAAACACAGAAGGTGTTCTGGCAAGGACGCTAAGCTTAAATAACTTAACTGATTTTTGTTGTTGCTGCAGCTGAAAAAAAAAATCATGCAATTTCTTAGATTTCTTTCTTGTAGTAATTGTTTAATGTGGGTTTTTTTTTAATTACAAAAAAATCTATAATCACCCATATGTTATTTAGAGGTGATTTTGTTTTTAGCATATATGTGTCAGATGTTTGACTCTCTGCAAACAGTTTAACATTTTAGCCTTAAAACATATAAATGTTATGATGCTAAATGTTCATGTTTTTCAGCAGTTACATGTTTGTTCTCAGTATCAAGTTGTCTGTTACCTCTTTTGGCTATACTTGTATCATTTGTTACTGGCTCTGGTCTGGAAGCAACTTTCCTGAAATAATCAATGTTAATTTCATTATATGAAGATGCATATAATTAATACTTGGGAAATAAAAGAATAAATAAATGAAACACGCTTTGTTAACATCATATTCTCACATCTTTGGTTGTTTTTGAACTTCATTTGGCCTGTTTTTTGTTCATGAAAAACATTTTGTCTCTTAACCAAGAGACTTCATCAGTTTTGATGATAGTCTGATGAAGTCCCTTAGATGAGAGACGCAGTGTTTTCAAGAACAAAAACTTGTTGAGATGACCTTCAAAAACAACTAAGGATGACTGACGACCTGGACTAATGAGAACTTACACAGACATCATGGCACCACTGTTTTAATCACATTGGCTTCAAATTGATCTAATCACTTGATCATTTATCACAACATTTTTCAATTTACTGCTCAGTTTATCAATCTAGAGTCAGTTTATTCGGTTGATTTCTGATCTATTACTTCCAATCATATTAGTTAATAGCATTGGATTTTTTATTTTATTTTACGTAATTTTATTTTATTTTATGCGTCTTTGGTTACGTTCTTACGTCAGTGTCAGTAATTGGGCGGGGCGGGGCATCGTCTGTGGGCGGGGCTGTGTGTGTTGTTGCTGTCGTGCAGGACGTTAAGACTCGGGTTCACCGCAGACCTGATTAAAACCCCGTTCCGGATCCTTCATTTTACTACTCGTCTTCATTATAGTCAACATGGGAAACTGTCTAACTGTTGGACCGAACGAAGCCCTGGTGGTTTCCGGTAGGTGCTCGTCCTCTGATTTTTTTTTTTTAACGAAACCAGCTAAGCTAAGCTAGCCGTATTTCTAGAGCAGCTAACTTTAATGGTTGCTCGTGTTAGCCAGAGATAACCTCAAACCAAATCACGGATCTCTTGTACTTGACTTAAGCGAGATAACTCACCACTATCAGCTAATGAACTAACTGCTTCAGGTATATAACGGTTAAAACGGTGAAAATCACGGCTCATTGAACCATAACATCGTTAGCTGCTAAACGTCGCTGTAACTGTCAGTGACGGTAACGTTGATCAGAACTGGGTCATGTGACTGACCAGCTTTGGTTGAGTAACAGCCTTGGTGAAATAAACCAACACATGGCTTTAGTTTTGAGGGAGTTAATGTAGTTACGGTTTTGGTTTCCAGTTAAATCCCGTAGACTACACCCATCCCTGCTATTATCTAACTTAGTTCCAAACCCATGAACTGAAGAAACAGAAGAGCAGTGTAGATTTTCCATAGGGGTCTTTTACCCACGGAAATGTGTGTTGACAGTGTCAGTCACCGTGTTTCTTTGAACTTTTTTTCCTAAATATTGTAATAATACAGTTCTGAAATTATGTAAAGCATTGATTTGAACAAGAATAAGGTACAATACAACATTAAAGATAATCTAACTACCTACTGTCACCAAATCTATGGAAAACACTGCCTGTGTAAATAGTCATTCTAAATACAATATAAAAATCACAGAGTTTGATTGAAAGACTTGCAGTGCTTATGATATTCATCTTCTGTTTCATGCTTTGTTTTTACTGTACAGGTGATATTAAATGGCAATTGTACAAAGGTTGTGTATTGCCTTTTTATACTGTAAAACTATGATAGGTTGGTTTTATTCCTCCTCCATTTTTGGTTCTTTGTAACATGGCTGTGGATAAGTAGTGGACATCATATAAATAAAATATATGAAGATATTTAAAAAGCAGCAGGATGAGAAGACATTCATTAAATGTTATGTGTAAAGAATGGTAAAAATGTTCCCAGTAAAATCACTCTGTGGTTTTAGCAATATTGATATATTTGTAAATGTAGACATACAGTATATGAATAGATTTTGGATTTTATTTTAATTCAGTTTTAATATACCACAGCAGAAAGTTTCGGTCAACTTTAGGGCAAACTGATCCACCAGAAGGCTTGTGTCTGTTATCCATGAACATTCGTTGCGTTCATAGGGTGTGGTATATGTCCTGCCTACATGCACCTGTGTCACTCAGAAAACACACATTCAGGCATGGAAATTTTTCTGGTAACAAAGTATCATAAAACAGTACTGAGATTTCAGTGGTTGCTCTGAGTCTTTCCATTTGTAGAGTGATTAACACAGAAGTCACAGTACAGTATCAAGTGGCATACTTTTTTACAGTGTTATGATGCAGTGTAATCTTTATTTTTGTGTTTGTAGACACATTGAGCTTAAGTCATGTGACTGAAAAATGTTTTTATTCTGTTGTTTTTTTGTATTTTAAGCTGTTGTTTGTTTCTGCACAGGTTGATGATAAAGTGTAATTTATTTATTACAAGTTATTAAGTGTAACCTCAACCTCTTCTTTCTTTTCCCTTAGGTGCCTGTTGCGGCTCTGATGTGAAGACGTATGTCGTAGGAGGCTGGGCCTGGGCATGGTGGCTCATCTCTGACACCCAAAGGTGACAGTACTGTATAGGCAGGGAGATCCACTTCTGTTATCTTGGCAGGGTGTTTCACTGGTCCCGTTCAGACCTGATTTAACATACAGCTTTTGCGATCTGGTCACAAGTGTGCAGCTCTAAATACTTCATTCACAACTGATATTAAACAATGTTTCCCACTATACATACAAATAAACATGTCATTTAATATCCTAACAAGCATCTCAAGCCCTCATTTCCCTCATTCTTGCATTTCCACTCTGAGTAAAGGACAGGCTGTGAAGTTGAACAGACCGATTTCATAATATTTCTTTGAAAATGCATCACAAATAAACTCATCAGAAGAATGAAGGCTGAACTAGATAATAACAATCTATCAATCCATCTAGGATGATTAACTAATAAAAGGGAAATTATGTAACATTTTTCCTGTAAGTCTTCACTTCTTTCCCATTAGGAGTGTGTGATGGTAGATTTACTTGTAGAGACCCTACCCTCCACTTAGATTTTCCTATTGTTTAGCTGTGTTTCAAGAATTTCTTGGTGTTAACCTTTGACCAGTCTGTTTGTACCTCCAGCCAATAACTGTGTTGGTGGAACACAATGGAAAAAATAGTGGCTCTGGTTACAGGTTTCTCCTCATTCTTTCTGTTTTGTGTACTTATGTGTGCTGCTTTTGGTTGGTGAAACAAAACCTGGGGCAAAGCACACACCCACCTCCAGAACACAGTGGGATTGTCTAACACCTGGTGTCAGAGCTGTCCACCTGTGATTAGATATTAAGGAACACATGTCAATGAAGGCCTGACCAGGCCAGAGTAACACCCTGAAATAATTTTGTGCTGGTGAATCTTTAAAAGTCCAGTTGATTCAGCTGGTTCGGTATCTTAACCCATAAAGACCCAGTGTGACTTTGGTGGCAGTTCGCAAATGATTTTTTCTCTATTTAACCTTTCCAAAGTGATTTGTCAACATTATTACAATATTATCCTCTGAATTTTGTATTTTTTTTCCAGTGAAATTAATCTATTTTCCTATGTTTAATTGACGGATCATGAAGATGTTCATAAAAGCTTGGAGTAAAGTTAGAGGTTATTGTATCAAAACAGACAAAAACTGCAGAAAAAGTGACTTTTTCAGTCAAATGTCATTAACGGCACATAAACCAAGTGTGTCCATCCACTGTCATTGATCCAACTTCATGGGTTTTACTGGTGAATCAATGTTGTAGAAGATGATGGTGTTTCCGTGGTAACGACAGAGCCTCTGAACGTCCAAATGGGTCATATCTGATGATCATGAAAAGATGATAAACTGTATTTTACACCATTTATGCACATGGAATTATAGGATTAGTGGATGAACAGTTTATATTAGTAGATGCTTTTGGTCAGCAGTGGAAGTTTGGGTCTTTATGGGTTAAACAAATGAAAACAGGTTGTGCTGTCTCAAATTACCAAAGGAAAGTCAGTCGGTTACAAGCAGTTAGAAAGCTGTTCTCTATGCACTGAAACACACAGCTACTTAAGGATATTTTTGGTGTCTAACTTCATCTATTTTTCATTTCAGCACACAATGCATCCATGCATTCCCACTTGTCTGAGCAATAATCCTGTACTGTGCTCTTCAACGTAGCGTTACAGTAAAATCAAAATCAAATCAAATTTTATTTATATAGCGCCAAATCATAACAGAAGTTATCTCATAGTACACACAGTACAAATGCTTTTCTCAGGCTCATTGTTTACAGCAGATGTCATCACATTTTGCAGTTCACAGTATGTTTCAACAGTTCTCTTGTTGTCATAGATTAGTTTGAGAATGCTCTGTTATCTTGAATGCACATGTACGTTTAAAAAAATAGGAGTGTGCAAAGAATTTATCTTTTCCTTAATAAAGTGACACATGAAGATATTTGCAAAAACCCTTTTAATTTATTTGAATACATCCAGTGTATCGTACAGTAGAAGTTTTAATTTACTTCTCCTTCAGACTATATTTATTTAATAATTATGTTCGTTATACTTTAAGCTGCTTTAAATGGTATGAACAACTAGTGCTGGAGTATGTAGTGAGTTTGATATTTTGTCCACATTCAGGTTGTTGAAAATGGTAGCATCGTGATAGAGCAGCACTTCCTGTTTGTGGTGCAAATGTGCCATGGAGATCCACACTTTAAGTGTAAAAGTAGGTCAGTCCAGTGTTTCTCACCATGTAGTGCTGCACTGAGCTGAAGATGAGCCCACCAGTTAGAGAAGTGTCAGGCTGCGAAACTAAAGATGTTTTACCATTTCTGTTGAGAGTAAGGCATCCTCTGTTGTAACATTTGGGCTTTATGAGACTATGATAATAATGGAGAGGATTTCTATAGTGCTTTTCAAGGCACCCAAAGAGCTTTACATTTTTGATCCATCATTCATTCACTCACTGGTGGTGGTAAGCAACATTTGCAGCTACAGCTGAGCTGGCTGACAGAAGCATGGCTGCCAATCTGCGTCAAACAGCCCCTCCAACCATCACCAAACATTCATACACCAGTGTGAGTGACACTGGAGGCAAGTAGGGTCAAGGCCCAGTTTTCAGGACAACGCTCTTTGGTAAAAACAACAAAATATTTTATCAGATGTGCCTTTCATTTAGACAGCAACGGTATTTTGGGGGTTTGAAAATGCAAAAAAGTGAAGCCACCTTCCAGAGTGGAAATCTTAAAAACGCTCCACTCTTGTGTCACCGTCTAAAGGGTTGAAAACGCAAAACTGCGTTTTCTCATCGCGTAGAGTTTACATCACAGGCAAGCACCAGTACAGGAAAACAACAACATGTTGGATTATTTCCCTGCAACGGACCTTCAAGTTGCCCTAGCCGCTCTAATTTACATCCAAGAGAGAGCAGTAAAGAGAAGAGAAGGTACATGAACTACCTTCAGCAAATTAATGATGCACCAATACAGCAGAGGAGAACCAGACAGCTGTGGATTCGAACAGGAAGAGAAGCAGAAAGGTTCCACGCAGGCGCTTGGTCTTGATGGTGGTGATGCCACCTAGCCACTTGGCGTGCATGCTACATCGATAAATAGGACATTTCACACTCTTTTGTGAGTCCGTCTGCATGCTGATTTTTCCCCAAAAATGCACATCTAAATGTGGAATTAAAAGTGAGAACGCAACGCCACTTTTGCATTTTTACTTTTGTGTGTGACAAAAACATGTCATTATCATAACTTACGCCGTCTTAATTACTCATATAGAGACAGGTTCAGGGTGTTTTCATGGACATTTATCATTAAAGTAAAACTTAAATGTAAAATGAGGCAAACTATTTTTATATTTTGGTGCTGAAGGACACTGTACACCTTCCATCACTTCCAACCAAATTCTGGTAAAGTCTGAAGACTTTGTCCTCTGTGCAGAGAATGACATGTAACATATGGAATTTATTATCTCTGTAGAATAACTCTGGAGATCATGACTCTTCAGCCCAGATGTGAGGACGTGGAGACAGCAGAGGGAGTGGCCATCACTGTCACAGGCGTGGCTCAGGTAAAACCTCATTCTGATGTCAGTCTGTGAAGCTATAATCCACCTAAATGCAAATTTAACTGAATTTGCAGAAAATCTGCAAGAGATTATGTGAATTAGTGCACATTTCCATCTAGTCCTCTATGGAACTATTTGGAGCTGGTTTGATATAAGCAGTTTAATGCACATTTTACTTCCCCATTCAAGCAAAGAAAGGCTGACAGTGTTTGATTCAGAATTATCTTAATGGAAAATAAATTCCACCTCTCATGATATAACTTCAGTGGATTGCAGATGTCGTATTTCATACAATAACACATAACCCTACCTGTCAGTTATGGAGGTCATAAATATAACCAGAACCATTTTTTTCCCAAAAAACCTGAAACTGACTTTGGCTTCACTCTTTAAACCACTGGTGAAATCTGATGCTTTTACGGATTTTACTCATAACTCAGTTTCTGCTGTGTTTCTTCCAGCTTTCGTTTCTGCAACTGTTCATACGCGGAATTGATTTGTTGTCGTTTCCAATACAATAAGAATTTGTCTTTGTTTCTTGTAATTTAAATTAATTTAAAGAACATTGCAGTCTTCTCATCACTTATTCACTGACTCTTTGAAAGGTAAATGTGAGCAAATGCAGCAGAAAAAGATTCAGAGTTTTGATCCTATAGATTCAGCAGATAAGACTTATTGTCATCACTCCAGGATTTTATGGATGTTGTCATTACACCTCTCTGTAAAAGAAAGAGGGACAAAAATAATAAAAGAGGTAGAGAGACGTGATATCCGTCTGAGGTCAGACACAAAGAAGACAAGAGAGGAGACACAGAGGCAGATTAAACTAATCTGAGTACGTCCAGATATGGACAGTTTTTAGCCACATTACATTTTTACTTTAACTACAAATAAAACATCTTTGTAATGTTTCCGTCTGATGATGTGGCATAGTTTGAACCATTTACTTGATGCTCTCACACTTTATGGACTGCACTTACATGGCGCTTCATGGTGCTCAAAGCGCTTTACAAAGCCTCACACACACACTCATACACCAGTAGGCGGCTGCTGCCATGCGAGGTGCTGCCAGACCTACTGGGAGCAATTTAGGGTTCAGTGTCTTGCCCAAGGACACTTGGACATGTGGACAGTCGGAGCCAGGACTCCAACTGCCGACCTTTCAGTTATTGGATGACCCGCTCTACCAACGGAGCCACAGCTACTTCTGCATTTCTGTTTTGTGAATATAAACTGTCGGATGGAAACCTGCCTTATGTCTCTGCCAGGTTTTATTTATTATCTTTATGATTTGGTCTCTAATAAAGTTGGCTGTATATTTTATTTGGGTTAGTGTCCGTGGTAGTTTGTTCACATACACTGCTGTTCATTTATTGTACATACTGTTTTTACATTTGTTTTTATACATATGGTGTACATATTCTTATAGTGTGTTTTATATTTTAACTGAGTATTTAAGTTTGTATCTTCTTAGCCCAGAACTACTGGTCTAAATTTTGTAATGTGTACACATTAGAGGTCGACCGATATGGGTTTTTCTAAGGCCGATGCCAATTTTTGAAAAATTTCGTCAGCCAATGGCCGATATCTACAGCTGATTTTATGTATTCATTTATTTTTTTAAAGCTCATTGACTGTAAAATACAATTGAAACACTCAGATAATTAAGATTTTTATTCAGCAGTATAAATTAAATTATTAATATTCTTACACATAGTACTCTTCTAACATTTATTGAACTTCAAGTGCTGCCCACACAGGTGCCTGATATATATCTTATAACATTTTTACTACTGATCAAATATCGGCTTTCAAAAAAAATTAAGGCAGATGGCCAATATATCAGGACGATATATTGATTTTCTAACTCTAGTGCACATAATGAGAATAAACATTCTAGAATCTTGAATTAGATTTTATTTTGTGAAACCATAAAAATCCAACATTTCGGTTTTATATCAGTAGGTAAAGGTTGTCCACACTTATGAAAATATCACTGCTGTGAAGTGTAACACTGTTAACACACTTTCTGTCTCTGTCGTATTCAGGTGAAAGTCATGACAGAACCCGACTTGCTGGCCGTAGCTTGTGAGCAGTTTCTGGGTAAATCCGTGATGGATATCAAAGCTGTGGTTCTGCAAACGTTGGAGGGACATCTGCGCTCCATTCTAGGTATGTCCTTTGATCACAATGGAAATGACTCTGATTTTTCCAATGAAATTCCCTTTCCCATGGCTTTGTGTGTGTGTGTGTGTGTGTGTACAGTATCATCTGTAACACAGAAGGAGGTCTGGTATGTAGTTGTTGACTAAATCTCCTGCAGGTACTCTGACTGTGGAGCAGATCTATCAGGACAGAGACCAGTTTGCTAAACTGGTGAGGGAGGTAGCAGCTCCTGATGTCGGCAGGATGGGAATCGAGATTCTCAGCTTTACCATAAAGGTGGGTTTGAATGCTTTGAAGGAAAGTTTCAAACTTTGAAAGGAAAGAAATTTGAGAAGAAGAACACTTTGAAACTCCCAAGTGTCAGTTAGAACATAAGTTAGTGGTAAATGTTTTCAATTAAGTACGAAAGGACAGAAATTACAAAGGAATCTTAAAATTGACAAGAAAATGAGCAAAAAAGAAAGAAATAACACTTTTACTTTTATGAGAAAGATGTCAATTTCCAAAGACGTCAACAACGGTTATCATGTTAACCACCTTGCCCTGATTCCTGTTAAAACGAAAACACGTTAACCACATTGTTATTAGAAGAGAGTTGCTGCAGCTTCCAGGAAGAAGAAGAAGAAGAAGGCTGGTATCGCAATGTATTAGAGAAGTGATGCATCTGTCTTTGTGCTGGTTGGATCTACTCTGCTATAGATGCTTGGGCCTGCAGCTGCAAGTGGTTCATTGATTGTTAAACAGAGGTTTAGGAGCATGAGACATAATTTACATATGGATTGGACACCACAGAGTCCAGACCTGAACCCCACTGAGAATCTATAGGGTGGGATGGAGAAGACTTTGGCCCAACTTGGAATCATCTCTAAGATTGTGGCAAAAAAAATTAACGCAACTATACATAGAAATAGATGTTATGACATTTCCTGTGACACTGTGTGAACATCGTGTGGCATACAGGAGGCCACAGTGTTTCCTGTCATCAAAGCTTAAGGCGGACCAGTGAAACATTATGTGTGGGACTGGTTTGTGTTAATACATAATTTGCATCTCACTCTGATAAACTACATCTTGATGAAACACATCAGCTGACTGAATCAGGCGGATATCACGCTGTCTGACCACAGCCACAATCTTATAAATTGTACCTTTGAGACGTTGCAGAAGGCGGCAGGAGCAACAGTGAAAAAATTACTAGAAATAAATGACAATTGCCTTTGATCAGAGGTGGAAACCAAAAGAAATTGGCCGTATGTAGGAGCTTTAGACAGGTATAATTTAAAAGCTTTACATGATGAACTCCTGCTCTAAAATAAATCGTATTTTAGTGGCAGTAAAGGCAGTAAACTAGGAGAAATTATCTCCACTTCATGAACTGATGGGAAGTTAAACACTGATCTGTGTTTGTTAACGCCTGGCTCCATATGACATATGTTTGCTCAGAATAGCTGATGAGTGTTCTGTTCTGCCCATTTCTGCGTGAAACATCAACTACAACGTACAGGAAACACATGGGCGTGTTAATCCATCCAGCAACACTCTAAACCTCTTCCAGACGTTCCCATTTGTCTGCTCTGCCTGTAGGTTTGTCCTTTAACATGACTCTGCTATCGAACCAGAGCTGTGTATATTTGTGTTGCATTCATGTCACATCCTCAGGTTTTCATGGCTTCTGTTACCGACGGGGAGGAGACGTCCTCATGTGGTCTCTGTTGCTGATCAGGGCTAATTGCAGTGTTGTGCAGACTTAGTGCTTGACCACATGGAGAACCCATTATCATTAAGTGAATTAGTCCAGATTAGGATGGTTTTAGTGATGCATCAGATCCAGATAGCTCATTAGTGGAGACCTCAAGCATTTAGAACCACAGCAGTTTTATTCATATACACTTGCAGAAAAAAATATTAGACCATCCTTGTTTTCTTCAATTTCTTGTTCATTTTCCTGCCTGGTCCAACTAAAGGTCCATTTGTTTGGACAAATATAATGA
>JAPQRP010000006.1:35211854-35233996 GCA_037367295.1 Apogon hyalosoma | reverse complement strand
CAGTGCTTTGATTCATTCCATGTTTTCTTTTCTGTCTGTTTTAGTCACATGATCCACACAGGAGTCAGGACTGGATTACATAACCGCTGTTCTTAATGACTTTCGATGGTCTAATAATTTTTTCCCACGACTGTATTCCACTGTATGTATATAGGGCTGATTTCAACCAAATGGTGCTCACAGTTTTTTGCGAATACAGTTGTACACCACATTTCTAATACAGTCGATTACACATATATGCTACAAAGACTAAAAATAGCTCATCACTTTTGTCACAACTTTGACATCTTATTGCTCATTATTTTGCAAAGCTGATCCTGTAGCCGTCCAGATTTTCACTCCCTGTTGAGTGTGACATGTAATAAGCGAAGAAGGTGATGTACTTGTTTGTCTCTCCTGGCAGGATGTGTATGATAAACTTGACTACCTGAGCTCCCTGGGGAAGACTCAGACTGCAGCCGTCCAGAGGGATGCAGACATTGGTGTTGCTGAGGCAGAGAGGGATGCTGGGATACGGGTAAGGAGGTTCTAGCACACTATCGCGGGAATAATGTGAAGTCCTTTATCTTACTATACAGAAAAATAACGATTTGGTTAAAGAAAAACACACTTTATATTTACATTCACAGGAGAATAAGCCCATAAATATAATACAAATGGCTGTGAGGTTAATTTTTAGTGTATTTACAATAACAGTAAAAGTCTGCTGGAGCTTCATTCATTCAAAAATCCAGTTTGACAAGTTCAGCAGTGTGGTTTTACACAACTACAAACCAGCTGCTTCTTTTTTTTGCTGTTGGAAAGTGGCTGAAAACATTCTCAAAACACATTACAAGTTGTAAACCCTGGTTAATGCCACTACATAATCTCAAGTTAACCCTTTAGATTTGGCGTCTCTGCTGCTTGGATAAAAAGCTATTATAACTTATTGCAATTTACTCTCTACTGAAGTTTCAGTTCATTTATTTTAAGGATAAAATTACAAAAAAAAAACAAAACACAATGAAAATTTCCATGTCAATATGTTCAAAGTTCAGTTTTACTAAAAGTTACACAATCCAATATGTCCGCTGCCCTGTGATGCCACAATATGCAAATTAGATGAGTAAATTTTCTTCGATCATAAACTTTAAGTCATACCTAATATTTTTCTCATTTACAGTATGACTTTATCTCTAAACACTTCCATCAGCTTTTCAAAATCTTGACATAAATTGAATAATTAAAAATAAATAAATAAACAAATAAATAAAAGGTGCCTAAAGGGTAAAAAAAAAGTTAAAAATTAAGAAAAAAGTTCAGACATGAACAGTGGGTACATTTTGTGTGGGACCTTCAGTAACCCTGGTATTAGTCTGTGGGTGACTGTAAAGGTTTATAAATGTTTACAGGCAGCACCTGAACACAACCCTGCTTTGTTTTCTTCTGTCAGGAGGCAGAATGTAAGAAGGAGATGATGGACGTCAAATTTCTGGCTGACACCAAGATGGCCGACTCCAAACGAGAGCTGGAGCTGCAGAAAGCGTCTTTCAACCAGGAAGTCAACACCAAGGTACGCTCACCCCAGCTTTACTCTGACATACTTCTGGAAGGGTTTTTCTCTGACGTTATAAGCTTTAAAAGCAGCACATAAGCCAAATTAATTCACAGTCAGTGTGCGTAGCATCAAAGCTAGATCTGATCAATGCAGTTTTTTCTCAGGGGCTTCTGTGGATGTACTTAATCATCTGCTCTAATTTTTACCCTCGGCCTTCGCCACAGGGTATTATCATCAGTTCGTCGTCCATTTGTCTGTCCAGTGATACTGTAACTGTTCATACTGGTGTCAAACATATGGCCCGTGGACCAAAAATAGCTCGTCAAGTGGTCCTATCCAGCCCATGGGATGAATATGTGAAATGCAAAAATGACACTGATGATATTAACAATCAGTGGTGTTAAAATCATTGTAGTTCAGGTTCCACATACAGACCAATATGATCTAAAGTGGGTCAGACCAGTAAAATAATAGCATAATTACCTAAAAATAATGACGACCACAATTTTCATTTACACGCTGTCCTTTTACAGATAATGTGAATAAACTGAACAAATATGAACAATCTGAAATATCTTAAGAGAAGTGAATGTAATTTTAACATTATTCTACCTGTTCATAGATGTTTTGTGTATTTGTAGATACACTGTGATCTGTAACTTATTATGAACATGTGTAAGTGTTAAACTTAGGCAGAATAGTGTTAAAATTGTACTTATTTTTCTTAAGACATTTCAGGTTGTTCATGTTATTCAGCTTTTTAAGGAAACTTTATAGATGTAAACATTTTCATACTATAATTTTACTTTTTTCACTCTTATTATTTCTCTAGTCCAGCCCACTACAGATCATATTGGGCTGGATGTGGCCTCTGAACTACAATGAGTTTGACACCTCTGCTGTAATAGTAATGGTCCCAAACAATGGAAAGCTGCATATTTATTTTATTAACAAATGTAGATATTTCCTCTGTGGGACCTTCTTACATCTAAGTCTTACCTTTGAGTGCTGATGTTGGCTGCAGTCCTAAAAGACACACTCGCAGTGAACTTCTTACTGTCCATCATCACATACATCATGTTTGTATGTTTTTTTGTTTTTTTTTTAATTTAACCAGGAAAAAACATGTCATTGAGATTAAGAAACTCTTTTTCAAGGGAGTCCTGGCCAAGAGGAATCATGAAGTACAACACATAGTTACAACATACAAGAATTTACAGGACAAGTCAAACTATGAAAAACAAGTGCAAGTCATTGCGTTAGTCTGTAGCACTTTGAGTTTGGATTTAAAAGCATTCAAGGAGAGCAAGTCAGTCAGTTTCCAGTCTTTTAGCAACATGTTCCATGTGCAAGGGGCAGAGTATACAATTGCCCTTTGACCCAGTTCTGTACGGGCGAATAGCACAGAGAGGAACAAATGATCATTGGATCGCAGGCAATAAGAATCAACACTTCTTCTTGTTATTAAACTACAGATATAGGAAGGTAGTAGTCCAAGTATGGCCTTGTAAATAAAGGTGTACCAGTGTCCCAGCCTCCTAGTGGACAGGGCAGGCCATCCCACCCGAGAATACAACTCACAGTGATGTGTCATGGCTGTAGAACTAGTAATAAACCTCAGAGAAACACGATAAACTGTGTCAACCATTTGAAGACATTTTGACGATGCATTCATATAAAGTAGATCTCCATATTTTAACACTTGTAAAAAAGTGGCAGTGACAAGGCGCTTTTTTACATCGAAAGAAAAAGACAACTTATTTTGAAAGTAAAAGCGCAATTTAAGCTTTAACTTCTTTACCAGGTTTTCTGTGTGGGGTCTGAAAGTGAGTCTTGTTTGATTTTGCTCTTGAAGCTTGATCATGTTTGATGTATTTCAAGATCCTGTGCTTTGTCTGCCGTCCTACCCTACTTTATCTTTCAACTTGACGTTTTCAGAAAGCCGAGGCCCAGCTGGCGTACGAGCTGCAGGCGGCGAAGGAGCAGCAGAAGATCCGTCTGGAGGAGATCGAGATCCAAGTGGTCCAGAGGAAGAAGCAGATCACCATCGAGGAGAGGGAGATTGCCCGCACGGACAAGGAGCTCATCGCCACCGTGAAGAGGCCGGCAGAGGCAGAGGCCTTCAAAATGCAGCAGCTGGCCGAAGGACAAAAGTGAGTGACCACCGTCGGTTTAGAAGGACGCTGAGTCGGATACAGTCCACCGACTCCACGGCTTCTGTCTGCAGGAGACGACAGCGCAGAGAAAAACAACCGACTTCACAGTTTACAACCTGCAGCCTCCATTTACCTCAACATCTGCTTAATATGGGCCAGGTTTTTCTTTTATAGCTTGTCTCATTTTCAGACCCAGAAAAATCACACAATTCTGAAAGATTGTCAAAAATCACAGTATTGAATGTGTAGGAATGCTCACTGTAAATGAAGACTCCAGACTTTAAAGCTGATACGTAATTCATCCTCTTCACGGCGCAATCCTGGGAATATTTACGTCATTGTCACATTTTTTTTACTCCTGATTCATTTGCATACCTAAGCTTTGACTGTGTTGAAAATGACAAAACAAAGGAGACAATTTGTCAGATTTTAGAACCTGAACAAAAAGGTTAATAATGATGTTTGCTTGTGGAAGTTTAGATGCTGCAGAGCCTTTGTGGTGTCATTATTTGTCTAAAAACAATGCAGTTTGGCATTATTCTTGTGCAGTCGGTCATATACTTAAACAGTCGTGGAGCTTCTTCTTGGTAGTTCTTCTCGGTTCAGCTGGTGTGGTTTAGCTCTTTTGAAAGTGTTTCGTCTCTCATCCAAGAGACCTCTTCAGTTCTAATAACTGGGCGGGGGGGACTGGACTTACTAGACACCTAACCCTTACGACCCTAACACTTAAACTGGGATTAACACCTACACAGACTACTCCCCCTTCAGGTTTATAAATCCAGTTCCCCCTCCTGTTATTAGAACTGAAGAAGTCTCTTGGATGAGAGATGAAACCTTTTAAAAAGAGCTAAACCAGTCCAGTTGAACCAAGAACGATGACCTGGGCAAATGAGAACCTACGCAGATGTCATGGAACTTATAGAACTGGTCCTTGGTTGTGAAATGTGTGTGAAATATAAAGTCTTCATCCAAAAATACGTGACAGATATGTTTCCTCTGCATCAGGATGAAGAGGGTGTTGATCGCTCAGGCAGAGGCCGAGAAAATCAGGAAGATCGGTGAAGCAGAGGCCACTTCCATCGAAGCCGTGGGTAAAGCAGAGGCTGAGAAGATGAGACTGAAGGCCGAGGCGTACCAGCAGTACGGAGAGGCCGCCAAGACCGCCCTCGTCCTCGAAGCCCTGCCCAAGGTAACGAGTCCGCATCCAGGCTCATATACAGACACACTTGGGTTCCTCACAACAGGCAGCGTGGGTTGACTTAACTTTCAGATGAGCTGATTTTATCTACAGACAGAGTCCACTGTGTTTGGGCAGTGGCTCAAAACGGGCTTCCTCTTCTTCTTCACTGGTTTGATAATAGATGGCATCGGGTGTTGAGGTTCATTACTGTCTCCTACTATGTCTGAGAGTTAATATCCACATCACTAAAAATCCCACAATGAACAAAACAAACGCTGGCCCTAATGATTGCCCTTTACATTCCACTGTAGAGGAGGATAGGAGGGGTTTCAGTTGGCTGCAGTGTGCAGCTTCACCCCTACATGTCACTAAATATCACAGTTTGATGGTTTATTCACTTGGACGTGACATTTCAGAAGAACCTGTTCATACGAGTTCTCTGGTTCTTAAAGGAGGCTTCATTTTAAAAGCAAATACTCATTATTGTATCACAGAGTCAAAGTGAAGGAGCATTAGAAAAGTACAACGAAACTGAAAAGTACAATTGTCCTAGATGCCATAAAAAATATAAATAATGGATAGAAAAGAGTATAAAAACTGAAACGTAGGCCTAATCATTATTCTAAAACTAGCGCATTGACCCGTGTGGATCCACCGGTTCTAGATGTGGTAGTTTTTATGCTTGTGTATTGGTGTGTGCTGTACCACATTTGTCCAGCAGTCGCCGCCAAAGCGTTCTGGCCATAGTAACGGGATTGTAAGGCTATTGTATTCTAAAATTACTAATATCTCCGAAAATATTGGTCCTGTCAACTTGCCGTTTTCACTAGTCTCTTCCTTGACCAAAAATACATAAGTTTGACAAACTACAGCAGTCAGCTCTGTACGGATTTAGTGTGAATCCTGAGACACACACACATGCACGCACACAGAGGCCACTTGGCATTTATAATATAGATTAATGCCATTTGAGAGAAGAGTAAAGGTGGCTACAATGAAAAATCTCAGACAACAGATATTTTTGCTCTGTAATCCCATGTGTTATTTCATCTTTACATGAAGCCGTAATTAACTTATGTAGAAAATGAGAAAAACAAAGAAAAAAACATGTCTTAGTTTTTGGCTTGTACATTATTTAGTCTCTCAACATGAGAAAAGACTTGATCACGTTTCTCTTCCACATACTGTAAAGATGCTGTTGTGATTATATACCTTCAGGGTCAAGGGTTATGTATGTAAAACAAAGATTTAACACCATGTTGTAAGTGATGGAAAGTTACAGCTGTCACACTTTCTTCATCATGACCATGAGTCACCATGCGCCACATGACAGTTGCTTAACGTGGGAGATTTTTAGTATTATTTTCTGCTCGCAGTAAAAGAGTTTTGTGTTTTATTTGCAGATTGCGTCCAAGGTGGCAGCGCCATTAGCCAAAACCAACGAGATCGTCATTCTCAGTGGGGAGGGAAACCGCGTGACGGGCGAGGTCAACCGCCTGTTGGCTGAGCTCCCTGTGTCCGTCAATGCCCTCACCGGTGTGGACCTGTCAAAGGTAGGAAAACCGCTTCAGTTTACCGTCAGATGGGGCGGAGAAAAGTGTCAAAGCTCTCACCCTCTTGTTTATTTTTGGTAATTTGTCTCAGAAAAGTATTTTTTTTTCATCCATTAATTGTTGTGGCTTTAAAACGATGATAACATTAATTAGACCTTTTAAAGTATAGATTTGTAGTTTTAATGTTGGTAAAGTAAAAAAAAACAAAAAACAGAACATTATTTTACTTGTAATTCAAATTCATCGACAGTACAGTGGAACCTCCACCACCTAACACCAGTTTTTCTGTTGAAAATGGAGGTTTTATGACATAAGGAAAACCTAAAATGTGCTAAAATTAAACAGCACTTCCATGGCAGGTGGTCCGTTCAGTTAATCTGTTTTGTCCCTGCGGATAAATATGATGTGAAAAATTGCATGTGTTGATAATCACCTTGATCCCAGTCACAGGCCTGATCTGCGTTATGTACCCGTCACCTTAAGCCCAGTTCAGGCCAAAGATTTACGACAAGACAAAACCGTTTTTATTGTCACAGTTTAAGTTACTGTTGGAACGACTGTGAAACTGAGCTGAGTCGGCCCAGTTCACACCGATTCAGAGGCTGGTTGAAGGTATCGTGTGTCTTTTTCTCGCTGCGTTTGGCTGCAATTCAGCATGGACGATCGAGCTGGCATTTACCAAGGAAACTGCTGAGGGAAATAATAAATGGACTCCGGACCATAAATAGACTATATTGACTATAAACAGAAGTCCAGGTTTTCATTCCTTCTTTCCCCGGTGCATTGGTGTTAATAAATTCAGTTCATATCTTTAAATCCAATACTTGGCATCTTTGGTAGAAATTCGTAGGTCTGTATTCTGAACACTGTTGAGAATTAAATGCCATTTATTAATATTATTATTTATTATGTTATGCCGTTGCCACATGTATTCTAATCAGCCTTGGGTCATTCTGAGTCCTGAATTTCTTCCGCAGCATCGTCGTCGTCCACTTCTTGTAGCGTCTCTTCTTTTGCTCCATTTTCCAAATCATTAAAACACAAAGTGAAACTTGTAGAAGTGGAATAAACACATTTGCAGCTGCACATTGGATTAAAAATGGAGGGTAAATGAAAGTGTGGAACACTGTAATTGTGTTTTACCAATCAGCATTCTTCAGCACACTGCCCCGCCCCTCCAGAATTCTGGGGAATCTGAAAAGTCCCACCCCCAGACTAGGAATGTTTGGGGTTGAGAGAAAGTTTTTAGCCCAGGTTATTTCAGTGGAAATGAACAGAGGATTTTCAGAATCCCAGGTAAATAATAAAAGGGGCTCACGTCACACCTGTCACGTCCAGTAGACCCGCCTTCAGCTGATGGTTGACGGGATAGGCTCCAGCAGCCATGAGGCACTTTAGATCAGGGGTGTTAAACTGATTCTAGTTCAGAGGCCACATTCAGCCCAATATGATTTCAAATGGGCCAGACCAGTGAAAAAGTACAATTACATAAGAAAATGTTCATATCTACAAACTATTCTTTAAAAACAATGTGAATAACATGAGCAACCACAAATGACCTAAAATGTCTTAAGAAAACTAAGCACAATTTTAATAATATTTGTCTTTATCATTTGCACGTGTACATTACAATGTACAGATAACAGTGGATCTACAAAGACACAAAACATTTAGTAACAGGCAGAATATTGGTAAAATTACACTTTTTTTCTCCTGAGACAGCTCATGCTGTTCATATTTGTTCAGGGTATTCAAAATTTTTGTGAAAGTATAGTTTACACATGTGCACATATTCATGTAATTGTACTTTTTTTTTTTTTTAACACAAAAACAAAGAGAACCTTCTGCAGTCATTATTGTTTTTCGGTTATTATGATAGTATTTTACTGGTCTGACCCACTTTAGATCATCTTGGTCTGTTTGTGGATCCTGAACTAAGTTGAGTTTGACACTATTTAAGTTATTTCCTTTAGTGTTTATATTTATTGTTTTAATATTTTAATGCTTGAACTATGTGTTAGTATTGTTTTATTCTCTTTATTGTCTTTCACTTTTATTCTGTTTCATGATTATGTTCAGCACTTTGGGGCAGTAATGTCTGTTTTTGGATATTGTTAATATTCCTCAGTATTAGTTTTGCATTTCACAAATTCATCCCAAGTGTGGAGATGACTTGGACTCTTTGGCGGGCTGGTTTTGGTCCACGGGCCATATGTTTAACACATCTGCTGTAGAAGATGAAGCAGTTACAGAAAATGTGTGAACAAGTACAAATGTTTTTCAGCTACAGAAAGGATTCCAGTTCCAGCAGACGTTCACGCAGTCGTCACTACTTCAGGGACAGTTCTGGTTCATCTCGTCTGAATCTTTGGTCTGAACTTGGCTTTAGATTTCTGTCCTGCAGGACTTTACCTTCACTGCAGAATACTGATCACCTGTAGTGGCTGAAAAACCAGATGTTGTAGTTTTGTTAGTCTGTGTTTGTATTGACGTGTCCTTGTTCAACAGGTGCCGCTGCTGCAGAAAATGACCAGCGCTCACGCCTGAAACCAGTGACTCCACCTGACGTCGGTATCTGTCGTATGCACTCCCATAGACTGCCTTTTACACTTGAAGAATTTAGTTGTTTTATAAACTGTAAACTAAGTGAATTTTTGGAAACCTCTGGTGCCTTACTTTATACAGGACCAGAAAATCTGCATGCACTGCTGCTCGTTCAAAGACTTTTTTTTTTTTTTTTTTACTCAGTTTTCACATGTTGCAATGTTGTTGATTTTTATGCGTTTCGTTCTTCTTTTGTACCCGAGTCTTACTTTCATGAATCAGACCAGTGTGACAGTTTTAGCTGCTGCTGATTATATTCGTAGACTCGTACGTGACGGCAGATGCTCGTTCCTAGTCTTAATTTCTTTGTCGTTCTGCTTTTAAAATGCAGCAGTCCCTTATTGATTCATATACCTCCTTCTTTACTGTTACACATTCCCAACATAATCTGAATCCTCTCTTATTGCCTGTATTTACTTTTACTCAGATGTTTATACGTGTCATTTCAATTTTGATTTTATTACAGTTTTATTACAGTGCAACAAAGGTGCTCACAATCCTCCAAGCTCCTTTTTATTGTGCAGATGTCCACTTTAAATTTTGCACATTTCGTCATTTGTTCAGGTTTATTTCTTCACACACCGACAGGATAGATGTGACGGGGAAAAAAAAAAAAACAGCAGAATACGAACCTGTGCTGATGTTGTACGTAGCTTTCAACGTGGTCCTTCAATATGAGTCGTGTAAATTAGAAAAAGGGAGAAAAACAAAGGAGGCGTACTAATGGGAGGAAAAGATGAGCTTAAATATGTTAAATATGTTCATATTGTCGAAAAAGGGGTCTGAAACTCCAAATAGAATAGGTTGTGGTTAATTTTTTTATATTTGTTAAAATGACTGATCTGGGGGATACTGCGTAGTGTGGAGCTAACTTTCCTGCTTAAACTAAACAAGTAAAACATGTTTTACAGAAGTCCAGGCATTCAGGAAAACACACTGTGTGGTTTGAAAATACAGAACGGACCTAAAAAAACAAATACACAACATATTCAGTTAAATATGATGGTTTGTCTCATGAAAGTACAAAGAAATGTGGAGACAGAAGATGTAGAAATTGTGTATTTTAGGTTGTGTTCATTTCAGTAATGAACTGAAATGTGAATTTTAACCCATGATACTCGTCTTATCTACGGCAGAGGATTAGGGCCACTGGAAAAAAAATTTAATTAAGGTCCAGTAATTTTTATATACACACACATGTGTGTATATGTGTGTGTGTGTGTATAATTCTGACTTTTTCTAAACATATATGACCTTAATTTTTTTCCCCAGTGGCTCTAATCCTCTTCCATACTTTTCTTACAAAAAACTAGCCCTGTATCTTAACGGGTACAAAATTACTTTTGTTAAAAAATGTATTTTCATGAATCAAATGTGCAGTTCAGTTGATATGAACATCCTCTTAAGGCACAAGGTAGTGTATTAGTCAAATAGTCAGTGTCAGATGTTTGATTCAAGCAGAAATATTTCAGCAGAATCCAGTCTCAGGAGTGTGTTCTGTCCATATAGAAGTACCAAACAGGGATAATACTTTACATCAGGCTCTTTTTGCTCTTCTTCCTTAGGGTATAGTGGCGTAAGTCATTGGTGTTCTGCCAAAAATCTATGTTTTGCTTTTTTAAAACACACTATAGTTGTTTCTGAAGTTTGATGAATGACAAATATGTTGTATATTTGTGCGATAGGTCCTTTTTCTGTACTTGCAAAACAAAATGCCATCATTTGTTAACAGGGTTTCAATTCAACAGGGACAATAGAGAATCATAAAACTGTGAATGAGCCACAGTTATTTTCAGCTTTATTTACAGCCAAATACAGAAAAGAAAGTAAAAAAAAAAATCACACCTAAAACAAATCCCTAACAAAACAACCCCTAACTAAATTCTACAACATTCCTGTTTGTTGATGTGAATTTCAGGACGTTTCCTTGTAAGACATGTTTGTTTTGGCAGGAAATGGAACAGTTTATCCGATACTAATGTCTGATTTAATGCTACAAATATCTGTAGATGCTAAGCCATGTTTGACAAGCCAAACTCCTTCATGTTTCATAGGAAAAAGCTTTTGTGTTCCGCACTTGTGTCGCAGTTGTTAGTTTTGAGAAATTGTGAAATCAGTTCTAGAAAGATGTTTTATTAGAGTACACGGACTTATCTAACAACGCTTGGTTAGCTTTTATCAGTGATGTGCTGTATGTAAATGATCACCAAATGCTAGGCTGAAACACTGTAACTATCAGAGGTTTTTATAAAAAAAACAGAAAAACAAAAGACTGGGAGACTTTGCAGGTATGTTTATTGGAGTAACCGGTCGACCCCTCCCATTAAACATATGAAACACTTGCACTGGAAAAAATCTAAATCTTACCAAGTGTATTTTTCTTATTTCTAGTCCAAATATCTCATCACACTTAAAATAAGACAGAATCACCTAAAGAGTAACTTTTCAGTGAAATGTAAGAACATATTTTTAGACAATAGATCTGGAAAATCTGATTTCGAGAAATCTTAGCAAGATAATTTTCACTTGTTCCATTGGCAGATTTTTTTTTTTTGCTTAATTCAAGAATGAAACAAGTGAAAATTATCTTGGTAAGATTTCTCGAAATCAGATTTTCCAGATCTATTGTCTAAAAATCAGTTCTTTCACTGAACGGTTATTCTTTAGTTGATTCTGTCTTATTTTAAGTGTGATGAGGTATTTTGTCTAGAAATGAGAAAAATACACTTGGTAAGATTTAGATTTTTTCCAGTGTGTAGAGAATCAGACGGTGGATCCTGGTACCCAGAATCCACTCGTCTCCTCCGTGCTGTACAGAGCTGCACTCATCTACACTCCAGACTATCTGGAAAGTAACGTCTGAAACTCACACCAGACGGAACGGCTAAATCTGTGGTAGTTTTTATCCTGACGGAACGGCCAGTAGGAGCACACTGACACACACTTTGCACAGACTGTTATTATTGTTGTTAATGTAGTTTTTGTGCCAATCGCTCAACCTGAGTTGATTTTCCTTTATATAGGTTTTTTTTTTTTTGTTTGTTTTCTTTTGTTTTCGGGTTTTGCTGATGTAGTGACTTGACAGTACTGTGATCATATATTGATTTGTTTTTGACAGGGAAATATTTTACCTTCAGATGTCTGGTGTATAAATTGAACTTTAACCTGTCTGTCTTTGTGTTTGATTCCTGATGTTATTTATAACATGTACACTGTACGTTTCAAATGAGCCATGACTTCCTGTATGCTCTTGCTGCATGACATCCATCTGTACTCGAAATAATCAGTTCACCCTTGGATAATTATCATTCTAATAAATCCAAATGGCATTATTCATGTATTTCCATTTTATCTACCATCATGACTGGCTCTTTAAATGGTTTTGTGCTCTTAATCTTGGTGTAGAAGGAAAACATAAGGTTTAAGACTGAAAGTCAAACAAAGAAAAAGTAGTGACGAGTACCTGATCCGAAGCATTTTAATGTATTATAGTATTTAGTCTTCTCTGGACAGAATGATGTTGAATATTTTATTTTATTTTTACTTTTTATTTTACATTTTAAAACACTTTACAGCCCAGTAACAACAAAAACAGAGCACAAAACAAGCAGGGGTTGCTGTTCCATACGTACTCATCTGCTTTTCTGCATCAGATCTGGAAACAAGAATTAGTGTCCTCGAATATGGTCCATTTCTCCCGTCTTCGATTAAAAGTTCCCACCTTAATCCTCCGATGAAATGTTAATTTTTCCATGGTATCGATTTCCTCTATCATGTCCAGCCATCGTTGTGGTCGAAGAGGGTCACTTTTTAACCAGTTCCTTGTGACAACCATTCTGCAGGCAACAATTAATATTTTAAATAAGTAAGCATCTTCTCTTTTCAATTGCATCATGTATTAGACCCAGGTAGATAGTGTGAGGGTCCATCGGAATTTTATAATTTTGAATGACCTCCATTGTCTGAGCAACACTTTACCAAAACTTCATTTTTACACATGTCCACAGGATATGTGAGTGGTTGACATTCATGTGGACACACCCTCTGCAGCATGGCTGCTGTTGGACTAATTGTTTGCTTTTTATGTTTGATGTAATAAAAAAAAAAAAAAAAATGAATGAGGTTTTTCAGCCAAATTCTCACCAGCTTTTAGATCTGGTGGATGTTTGCTGTTTTACACATAGAATACCACTCACTTTCAGACAGAGTAATATTTAGTTCTGATTCCTGTTTTGATTTAACATAAAATGAATTCACACCATTGCATTTTTGTAGACCCTGATATAGTACAGATACAATTTGATTGGGTGTTTATGTTGTTGAATTTGAAGAGATTAAGACTCCTTTTAAATTAGTATCACATTCGTGTCTTTTCATTGGGGAAAACAGATCATTTAGCCGCTTTTAAATCAAGCTGTTGGAGGGACGTGTCTGTTACAGTCCAAGTCCACTTTAATGTTCTGTGGAATGAGTTTTACCAAATATGCAGCCATGTGAATACTTTCTATTCTTAAATAACACAGTAAAGTGTTCATAAACTAGAAGCTATAAAAGCTCTACTTTAGTAATGTAACTGCTCACCCTGAAGCCTGAAATATTCGTTACAAATTAGATCAAATATGCAAGTAATTAAGAAAAAGTAGTAATTGAAGTTAGCTCAATTTAGAGAGTACGTAGCTCAAATTAGCAAGAAAATAGCCAAACTTACATAGATGTTAATTAGAGATGGTGACATATTGACTGCGATTAAATAGAAATGAGCAAAAAAAAAAAAAAGCAAACATTTGAGATAAATTACAATTAAAATTAGCCAGAAATGTGTAAAAAGTATCTAGAAATGAACTAAATTGTCTTGCAAAAGAGTTCAGTTTTTCTACAAATTACCTGACCACACTCAGAAATCAGCTAAACAATCTTAAACTAGCTCCAAATGAATTTAACCACCCTTTACATTATAAAGCTATATGATATAAACTGTTTTTCTTCTCTGATGCAGCTTAAACATACTTTTAACTAAAGCTATTCTTCAGACATTTTTATGTTTAACAGATTGTTGCAGTGTTTGAGACATCCAAACACCAATTTTAAGAAAGCTATCATTTTCACTTTATTAGGATTGGTCCTCTTTTTATTCAAAATATATACGTGTTATACTGATACACACAAACACCATAACAAAATATAAAATGGTTACGTATAAAATGTGTAAATGTATGAAAACAGAAAACATGAAAAAGCCTTTAGTATCACATTCACTTCTATATCCTGTTGTTATAAAATAATTCAAGGTATTTAGGCTTTATCAAACTTTAAAGTCTTTTTATTCTCCACTGTCCCGCCCTTAATGTTCTTTTTAAGTTCGTCCAACTTTTCCCCTAAAGGTATTCCTGATAGAGCACCTTTCGCTCCCTCATCTCCAAACACCCTAACCTCCTGAATCCTGTGGTGCACACATAGCATGGACGGGGAATGAAAGGGGGGTGTAGTCTGTGTCCTACCTCATAACAAGTACAGACCATAGGACTGGGAAAGGGAAACTTAAGATGCTTTACTAATTCCTCTACGAATCAGAAGAGAAGGGAGGGGGGATAAAATGGGAAATATGTGGGGGGGGGTTCTCCATTAGTACCACACATATCTGTCTCTCAAATTGTGCACAAGCCTTACATACACTTGTAGGCCCAATGACCGCTAACCTCTTTTGTGCTAATTGATTTAAATTCAAAATTTCGATCCTGTATCTATGGAAGAGGATTAGGGCCAATGGGGAAAAAAATTAAAATAAATGTCCAATTTTTTTATTATTATTATGATTATTCTGAGAAAAAAGTAAATTCTGAGAAAAAAAAATCTGAATTCCTTGAAGGTTTTTTGTAAGTTTTTTTCTCATCATCATCATCATCATCATCATCATAATAAAGCCCAGTATGTATTATTTGTTTTGTTTTTTTCCAGTGGCACTCATCCTCTTTTGTACTTATCCCTTTGTCCAGTATCCTTACATTTAAGCAACAAACTACCATCCCATATTACTTTTGTCACGTCTACCTCTCCTTGCACCTTCTTCAATCCATTTGTCAATAAAAACAAACCTATCTCATTGTATTATTCCCTTCTTTAAATTTAACCACGACCCTCAGCTCATCTTCCTTCCATAATTGTCTACTCCATCTCTACCTCCTTCACCATCTTCATCCTGCTCCAAACACCTTTTCCCTCTACCTTGTCCATATCTTTGACAGTCACAGATCAGATTAAGCACAACCGTCGAATGTACTTTACTGGGAATGTGAGCTACCCCTCTGTGTTTAGAACCAACCGCCTGCTCAGACCTGTCTTTTTGAGGCAGGCGTTTGACATAAACGCCTAAATGCAGAGCTGGGGTCTTTTTCTTTGCGCACTGCGCATGCTCGGCAAATGTTGCTGCCGTAGCCAGACAGCAGCACGGAGCTCCAACACACTGGGGATGATCCGTTCAATAAGTAAAAAATATCAGCGTCTCATCGCCACAAGATGAAATTTCCTTACTCGTAGATTCTTGAGGAGTAAGTATATTTGTCTTTCACTCGGGTGGCGTCGGGGTTTTTCGTCAGTGAAAGGCTGAAGTTGTGTGAGCAGCTGGCCTGGTCACAATAAGCACAAAGAGGCTGCTTATTTGTTGTGGTGCTTCAGTGGAGCTAACCCACTGACCGATCTAATTCCTCCCGTTTTCACCCAGAGAGGCCGAGCCCCGCGGCCCTGTGCTCAGGCCTGTCTGCGTTACTTATTCCCAAACTTTAAGTCACATTTAAGAGCTCGGTGCTACTGTTAGCATGTCGCTGAAGTCTACAACAGATGAGCAGCTAAGGGTGGGCTGCTAGACACAGAGCTAACGTAACCGAGCAGCCTCAAAGTTAGCCCAGATTAAGATAAGACTGTGGTAAAATGGGATTCGACGTGTTGGACAACAAATGACAGAACGGTTACGTTAGGTTGAAGCTGTAGACAATGGCTCAGCTCCACCCGGAGACTGTGACCTGTGTCTGGAGAAAAGGTCACTTTTTTTCACTGCGCATTAACTGGGATCCTTTTCCTTTGGTGCTTTTCAAAGTGCTGACCAGTATTTTCTTGGTCATTATAAGGGTTGGATGCAGCACCCAAGCCATTCTGGGCACCACCGATGGCAAGTTTATGGAAAATGAAAGTGAAGATCATTAAGACTAATTGAACTGACGTTTCCCAGACATGATGTATGTCGTTAGCCCCCACCCCACCCCCACCCTCCCGTGCACTTAAGCAAGTTGTTTGGATGCAGTTCCGGTATAATATAAATTTCACACAATTATAGCAAATTATGTATTTTAATGAGAAATGTGCAATGATGTTGTGAGATCAACTACTAGATTCTGCAGCTACCAACAGTATCTGAAAACCAAGGGAAACCATGCTCATCTGGTGTGTCTGAATGATGTATATGAAAATGTCCTGTGTTCCTCATCTGGATCATGTCATCCATCTTCTTTTTGTACTAAACTTTCAAAGAATTGGATTGGACTAGATCACTACGATCCAAACTTTTCAAAGATGACTAAATCCTGCTACATCGTGATTAGATAAGTACGGGATGCAGAACTTGACAGTGACCAGATTGTGTAGATATGAATGTTTTCATTCCATTGTTCCCTGGAATGAGAGGTCTTGTGTTTCAGTGGGACCCTCTTGACTATATGAAGACTTAATTGACTCGTGAAGACCCAAACAACCACCACTGACTAAATTTGTCTACTTATCTAAAATGTTTAATGCCTGTTGATCCACTAATCCTGTCAATACATGTACATAATTGGTGTAAAATGCAGTTTGTCATCTTTTCATGGTCATCAGATATGACCCATTTGGACGTTCAGAGGCTCCGTAGTTACTGTGGAAACACCGTCATCTTCTACAACATTCATTCACCAGTAAAACCCGTGGAATTGGATCAGTGACAGTGGAAGGAGACACTTGATTTATGATCAGTTAATGATATTTTTTACTGAAAGTCACGTTTTTCTTCAGTTTTAATATTATACCCATTTAATTTACTCTGAGCTTTTATGAACATCTACATGACCAGTGAATTAAATATAGGGAAAAAAATGATTTACATAAAAAAACACCACATAAAATACAGAGGATAATATTATAATAAATGATGATAAATCACCTAATAAAGGTTAAGTTAGAGAGAAAAAATCATTTGGGAACTGCCACAAAGGTAGCACTGGGTCCTTATGGGTTAAAAAAAATTGGATGGACATGCACAGTTCAGTAGAGCATTTTATAAGTATTCTATATATAGTCCAATATCAGAGATTCATCTTAATCAACTTTACAGTCTGTACTTTCTGTCTTTTAATCCCCAGCTCAAATTGTGGAGAAAAAACTCCTAATTTAGGGAAAATGAAACAGGACAAACTGTGGAAGGATCCAGAGGGACAGGTCCCTCTTGGTAATAGGTGTTGTGCTCAGAAGTGTCCATATCTGTCATGGACACGAAATGAATATTGAAAATATACACTGATATGAGCAGTGTTCAGGAACACCAAGCACCTCTGACATGAGGACATGGACGCTGAATCAGAGGTCAGCTGATCATAGGAGCGACATTTTAAAGGCCAATAGAATAATAATGGTTTATAACAGGAAAAAGACAATTAATTGGGTGACATGTCTGAACCTGAGACCAAATTTTATCAGTGTTGAAAATGACATGTTTTTGACATTTGAAACTGGATAAGTTTGAATGGATAATAAACTGGATAAGTTTGGATAAGCCTGAATATGTAAATTCAGATAATAATTAACCGAATGAATGAATTAATTAATATGTCTAGATCAATGAAGAACCAACGCATAGCTAGTATTTAGTCAAACTGGAATTAATTTACTGTATGAATATTGAAATTATGTATTTGACCATTAAGGTGCATTTTAATGTTGACAGAAAGCACCACTGAATGTTTTTACCTTTCTGGAGTAAAACCTAATCTTTGCAGTGAATGTAATTCAAAAACTTTCATTATTGCCCAACTTAAACAAGTCAGCATTACTATCCTTCACCAGTGGCAGTGACACAGGGATGAGTCATCTACTGTCTGCGAGTCACTGATGATTCTGCAAAATGAGAGTAAGTCTGAAACAAAACCTCATTAAGTTGGTATACATGGGGTTTTATTCAGCCAAGCAGTAACTTTCAGGATGTGGACAGAAAATGCAAGATATCTCCACTGGACATTTAGAAAGTGAAATGAGTCAAATCCAATCTGGTAATTTAAAGGAGCATTGTGGATTAGAGGCATTCAAGTAGGAACCAATGGGGTGGAACAATGAAGGGAATGTAAAGCACCAACACCTGCAGGTCCTTAAAGGTCCAATTCAGGCTCCAATAGTGAGTAGACCCCCATGTTAGAAAGTCCAGACATGAACATGTTTACAGCCTGATATGAAAACAGTTTGGAGCTCTATGGCTAAGTTTAACCTTCCTGGTAATTTAGAGGAAATTAATTGTTATATAACTGGGCTCTCTAAACAGTATTAAGCCTTAAAGTTCCAGGTGTGGTTGCTTTGGACCGGTTGATGGGTGTCTTCTGTGTTCAGAGTGAGCTTTGATTGACAGCTCGTTCAGCTGAGTTAAACTTTCTGAGCTCCTGTTGATTTAATACAACACATTCCTTTCTGACAGGCAGTTCCAGTGACACTGTGGTTACATGTTAGTCTGGTTCATTGGAGGTACTGTACAAGAATAAGAGTAAATATTTCCATAGTGCAGTGGCAGAATTGTCATTCTCCTTCCTGCCTGGATCTGTGTGTTATTGCTATGAAAGTCCTCCTCATTATATAAAAGAACAAAAGTGTCTGAGCTGCAGCTACACATTGAAAAAGGTGAATATTGATGAAGATACGTCATATTATGTACCACTTGCTTTTTGTGGGGATTTTAATAGTTTTAACAACACAGTGCACTTGTTTGTGCATGTTTCACCTAAAAACAACTTATCTCCCGACATCTTTTTGCAAATGCAATGATAAAGCATCCTGCGCTTGGAAACCCAGAGGACTTTTGCCCCTATTCCACAGATGGACAATACCAGACCTATCTACACCATTGATAAGGAACTGTCAATGTATGGAGAAAGATCTGGATTTGCTAGACCAGTTAGATGTTACGCAAGGATGTTGTCATGTACATAGCATTTTTGTTCTGTTTCACAAAGTTTTCTGCTAAATTACAAAACCAGGAGTTAGCATGATTTAGCTACATAATGAAATATGTTATATTGTGGCAGGATGAGGAAACACAGGAGCCAAAGGCAAGTTTGGGCTTTATTCGTCAACTTCCAAACCAAACTGACACAAGAACAACAATGCACCAGAAAAACCCTGAAGTGCAAACCATGCCCCCCAGTGCCCACCACATTATCATCTGCCATCTAGCTTTCTAAATGATGTTCACGTTAACTAAAGTTGACTTTATTATCCAATTTTATTTATTATGCAGCTAAAATTACTAAGCAGCCTAGCTTGATGTTTAATGTGACTTATTGAGGATAGTGTTTTTAGTAAATTAGGATTATCATGGTGAGCTTCACCTTTCACTGTAGAGCCAGACCGATATGAGATTTTTGGGGCTGATACTGAGGTCTAAAAAAAAGCCGATGTATCAGCCGATAACCGAGGGAATAGAGGTCCATGATTGTCAAAGTGAAAGTGAACACGCTTTAATATTCCTCTAACTCGGAACAGACACGCAGGAGCAGAGTGACAGAATCTCCACACAGCAAAAAAATTAATACATCGGTTACATTCAGAAAACTTTATCCCATATGGGGCGATTCATTTGCAGCTTACCACAGACATCAGTCAACATTCAAAGTGCAATGTGACAAACGTGAGTCAGTATACAAATACAAGATAGGTCATTGGAAGACGACGACAAACAGATATATTCAATAATTAACAATAAATACCAGTGCAGACTAAAAGACTCTGGTAGTTCTGCTAACATTAAAAAAATCTCATAAAATGAGTGCTGTCAGAGTTTAAAAGTGTGACAGCTGAAGGAATAAAATATTTTGAATATGTTGGTTCTCTGAGGTACATGGTAGCGCTGGCCTGAAGGCATCAAAGCAAACTTCTTGGACAACACATGGTGAGGATCCCTGATGATAATCTCTGCTCTCCTCACTACCTGAAGCTCAGACACGTCTCTTTGTCAGACTCCGATGATCTTGGAACATGTTTTTACAATGGCGTGCAGGCTGTTCTTGTCTTGATGTTGATTGGTCTGTTAAAGGTTCACACTGTCTTCCACATATTCTTAAATTTAAATGGTCTTAAACTTTATTTATATAGCGCCAAATCTTAACAAAACTTACCTCATGACACTTTACGTATAGAGCCGGTTGAAACCAGACTCTCAAGCCAATTTATAGAAACCCAACAGAATCCTCCAGGACCAAACACTTTTGACTGGTGACAGTGGTGAGGAAAAACTGCCTTTTAACAGGCAGAAACCTGGAGCAGACCCTGACTCCTGAAGGACAGCCGTCTGCCTTGACCAGTTAGGGTTAGAGAGGGTAAAGGAACAGCTATGGACAGGCAAAAAGTCCTACAATATAATTATTGTAGCTAATTCATTTATTTATGTATTCAGAGGCACAGCAACACCATGTGACGCTTCTGATGAAGGCTACAGGAAGTAGCCGAAACTAGTAAAGGAGGTAAACAACTACCCCTGTCTGATAAATGAATTACCTACGATAACTGATGTTAATTAATCGGTGATACACGATAATCGGCCTCTAGTTCACTGTTCCCTAGCTCCACTCATGTCCAAATATAGTCACTTCAGTTTCAGCAGTAACTTGTCAAACTGTGTCTTTAAAAGAGGGGACGTCACACAGGTTTTGTCCATTTTATTTACAGTCTGTGACTACGACACCTTCACATGTCATGAAACGTGTTCTAATAAAACACTTAACAGGAGGCTAAAGTGCACCATAGGACTGTACCTGATTTATTTTCGTTAGTAGTCATTAGATATTCAGTATGAGTGAGCTAGATTTAATATTCAGTATACATCACACTGTATCTGCTGTTGGGTTCTGGGAACATCGAGACTTTTTGCCTGTCCATAGCTGTTCAGTTCTTCTACACGCTGGCATTTGCAGAAGGTCAAACTGTACTCGTGTGAAAACAGGCGATAGCAAAATCATTTCACACCGATGTAAGTGTCTATCTGCGGATGACTTGTGGCTGCTCTGTGTGTGTTTTTTTTTCCCCTAGTATGGTGAGGAGAAGCTGTCCCATGCTGCATTAGCGGATTATTGACATGCTGGCCTGTCTGCCGGCATCTGGTGACTCTACCCTCCGACTTCTCTCGTGCACGCAGATGAACACTGGACTTCAGAAATGTAAGTACTGCCCTCCACCATTTTGTGATTGCAATTTTTGCCTTTCAATGCGATCTTTTATGCGACTGTGTCTAAACATCGAGGTGTGAATCCTCCCTGGTGTGATGGTCACTGCATCTCAATGTGTCATTTCTTCACTCTTCTGTATTGTATTTTATTACTGCCACATGTTTCCATTCTCATCAGTCACAGAAAAATTGCATTCTTTATGGTTGCGTGATATTCAGCTCGGTGTGAAAATAGCTCATGTAGGTTCTCAAATTCAGTGTAAATGCACATAATTATAGAAAGGGGAGATGTGAAGCTCTAATCGCTGGCATCTTACTGGAGATGGGACGACTTCTCAAACTGTTGGTGAACAGCATCTATGTAATAATATGCTTTTTTATGTAACTTAATGCACCAAAGAAACAGTTTGGTGTCAGGAACATTTGATTTCAGTTGCTGAGGATCGTTGTAGGTAATTACATATAATTGGAATTAGTTACAGATATTTGCAATAACACACTTTGTGCAAGAGCCATTTTTACACTATTAAGCTAACTGCTAACATTAGCAAACAAATGATGTTCTGAGTCCATACCATTGGATCCATTTTTTTTTTTTTTTACTTCAAAGGGGTGATATTTTTCGTTTTTTTTTTTTTTTTTTTTTTTTTTTTTTTTTATTTTTTTTTTT
>JAPQRP010000006.1:35196384-35210584 GCA_037367295.1 Apogon hyalosoma | reverse complement strand
TAGCTTTGCAGCACATGGAGGGTTCAAATTCAAACTTTATGAACTATTAGGGTCCAAATACACAAATAAATGAACCACAGACTAATAAAAGTAGGTTCAGATAAATATGAGCCCTTTAACTACTGATAACAGTGATTGTAGATTGGAGAAAAGTACAATTGAGCATCAGGATTTGTCTGATTTCGGGCTTTGTTTGGTGTGTTTCCTGGTGTGTCATTCAACATAAAGCCAATTCTTGACACATATCACTGCTCATGGATCACTGACCTACTCATCAACCTTTAACTGAAGCCGATGATTGTGTATTTTGCACCTTATTTTGTAGTTTCACGCAGTCGTGTTGATATATGTTTTGCTACTCAGCTCAAACTGATTGAATCTGAGACCGAAGGCATTTTCACACCCGAGAGTCTGATTCACCAAGAGTCATATATATATATATATATTTTTTTTTTATACCATTCATACATTTTGTTTTTTAACTTATTTTGGTGCCAAACTAAACACATTTGCATGATATAAATACATCCTGTTGTCACTGTCGTTCTTATCTGTTTGCTGCATTTCTGTATTTGACTGTTTGGTTTGTAAACCAGCGCTGTGCGACATCAGCTTGTTGTTCATTTGGTTCATTTTTTAACTTGATTTGTCTTCCATCCGTTTTTCTTCTTGTGTTTTGACTGATAGCTTTTGGGAACTTCCTGTAACCGGTCTGAATGTCCAAACAATGCAGAAAGTGTTTTTACAGAACATAAAACCACAGTTCAGTTTTACCAAAGACCAGCAGTTCGGTCCACGTGGCCCTCTGGGGAGGCTTCACACCTGCAAGTCAAACTGAACAGTCTGAAAGTCCAGACCAAACAAAATGGGTGTGAAACTCAAAAAATACAAATTAATCCCCCAAGTAAAACTTATATTGTGTAAACTCTTTGTCTCTAACCTTTTTGATAACATGTACTTTTGTTCCCTTACATTCTTACTTGTTGATCTGACTTTCATCCTGTCCTTTAACTCTGTTGTTATGTTGCCATCTCTCTCATTTGCACCACCTTACTTTTGTTTTACTCTGTTCTTACAAGATTAATAAAGTGCAACTGTTAATCATCATGATCTTGCTGCGTTGAAGAGACTCGGCCCTTTTCATCGTCAATTAATGTCACATATTTGGGCTACAAAATTTCAGAAGCCAGTAAATGATGTGTTCAGTTTACTATCAAAGAGGTGTAGATTAATTGGGAAGTATCCAAATTACGATGTTATCAGAAAATGTTGTCCTTTCCTGTGAATTAATTCATTGGTGATTAATTTAAAAGTTAACAGTTGTTGTGGTTCCACACTAAGCTGTCACTCAGTAGCAAGTCAGTTTGGGTCAGAACCGCAAATGAGAAACAGCTGACCTGTAAACAAAAGCACATGAGTAAAATGACAAATGCTTCACACCATTACACGTTTCAGATTATTTCTTTTATGGCTCCCATTAGTTTTGTTGTTTGATATTCAAGAAGTTTTAATCATATTAGTTCCACATCACTGCTTTTCTCTAGACTCTTCTGGTTTTTTCATACTGACTTTGTCCACATTTCAGGGGAAACTACACAGAAGATGAGATCTGCCAGCTATCCAACCCCAGCCGAGTTGGATGCCTATGCTAAGAAAGTTGCCAACAACCCTCTGACCATTCAGATCTTCCCCAACAGTGTCAAAGTACCTCAAAGGAAGCACATTCGCCGCACAGTCAACGGGCTCGACACGTCGTCGTCCAGCCAGCGTCACAGTCCCTACCCCTCTCAGGTCAGCGCCAGTGGAGGCCTGCTGGCCGTTCTCCGAGCGCCTGTCAAAGGCATTGTCAAAGAACCAGACGGAAGCCGAGCTCGACAGCTCCACAAAGCAGTCATGAACCCTCACGGCGCGCCGTACGCCACTCAGAGCACTTTAAACCTCCCTCAGCCCTCTTCTCACATACAGGACACGTCTCAGCCCACGGGCCAGGCTGCACAGAAGCAGGGCATCATCCCCCCCCAGGTGCTGCAGCAGCAGACCATGACTCATCCGATGGGTTTGCAGCAGCCGCAAACTATGCCTCACCCGCAGGCTTTACAGCAGAGGAACATAGCTCATGCTCAAGCTCTGCAGCGGCAGCAGAGCCTGTCCCAGGTTCAGACTCAGCAGCAGAGACTGGCTCACCCACAAGGCCTCCAGAGGCAGCAGAGTGTGCCTCTTACCCCGGCTCTGCAGCAGAGCCAGTCCTGTCCATCAGTCGTCCCACAGCAGCATCTTTCTCATCTACAGACACTAAAGCATCAGACGGCTCCTCCACAGGCTTTACTCACCCAGCAGGGCGTGACTCAGGATCTGCGACACATGCCTGATGGGGCTCAGCTTCTGAACCTGCAGCACTCCCAGGGCCTGGTGGGCTCGCAGCCCCATCCCCAGGCTGTGGGTGCAGGACCTCCTGCCATGTCCAACAGCCTTCAGCAGCAGCCGCCACCAAGCGCTTACGGACCCCGAAAGCTCCCCGATGCAGACGCCCCGCCGAACGTAACTGTATCTACCTCCACCATCCCGCTGTCCATGGCGGCCAGTCTGCATCAGAACCGGCCCAGCGACCTGAGCAGCATCGTGCACCAAATCAACCAGCTGTGCCAAGCGCGAGCCGGCATGGGCGGCACCTCGGTCTGTGAGGGCCAGATCGCAAACCCCAGCCCAATCAGCCGCAACCTGCTGATCAACGCCAGCTCCAGGGTGTCCTCTCATCACCCGGGTATGGGCGCCTGCCTCATGGTGGGACCCCCGGACAAATCTACGGCTCAGAACCCCAGTGTGGCTCTGCATTCACAGCCCAACATCCCTGCTCCCAACAGCATGCACGCATTTCACACAGACCCGGAGAAGATGCAGCAGCAGCAGCAGCTTCAGCACCACCTACATCAGCAGAAACAACAGCAACAGTTACAACAACAGCAACACTTACATCAACTCCAACAGCTCCAGCAACAGCGCTCCTGGCAGCAGCATCAACTGGCCCACATGCAGCAGCCTCCCGAGGGTGCCCACCCCTGCAAGAACCCAAGGATGGAGCCTCCAGCTGAGTGTAACTTCCCCCCTCAGACCCTCAGCTACCCCCACAAGCTGCCCAGCACTGCACAGTCCTTCACTCTGAAACACCAAGCAGAAAAACCACCACAGCAGCGGCCCTCGTCCCCTGTTAACTGCCCTGTCGGCTCTCTGCCTTACATGAACGGTCACTACATGCAGCGACAGTGGGGCAGCCTCCCACCCGCGGCTGCCACCAACAACGGGTCCGGTCCTCAGGAACTGCCGCCGGCTTTCCAGGGAGGACAGCCGGCCGCAGATCGCATCCCCGGTGCAAAGTACCGGCCGGGGAAAGAGGATTCAATTGGCCAGTCCAAAATGATGCCCGGCATGGATTTCCTGGGAGGTGAATTCCAGATCCCCAGCTTTCGGGAGCAGAGCCTGGACGTGATGGAGAAGATGCACAGGTCGGCTATGGGCCAAGTCCAGGAGCCCAGCAACGGCGGAGGCGTCCACGCTCATCACCCGGGCTACAGATAAAAGCATGTGCTTCTCCTCACTTTAGTGTGTTTTGAGTTCGCTTCTTTCAGCTTCTCTGGTTTGAGATCTTGCAAGTGATCAATTCCATTTTATCACTTAAGAACTTGATTTGAAGAGCCACCACATTGCGATGTTTTAAAGTATTCCTCAGGTCTTAAGCCATGTCGTACCTATGTTGCAGATGAAGGCTTTTTGAGATTGTTGTTCCACTGTTTGCAGAATCTGTTCATCACTGGCATGGATTTGCTGCTCTGTACATGTATATACATATATATTCAACAATATTCAGTTACAGCTTATATTATTACAGTCGTCACAATGCTTTTCCTAGGTTGACACAACTTTTATCAGCATTTGTGGCCTTAAAACTGCTCAAAGGCGAGATTTAGGATGTCAGTGTGTAATGTTAACATTTGCAGTTATTTATCCTCTTAACAGGTTTCTGATCCATTTCAATAAGAAGGTAGTGTGTTTATGCAATTAATATGACTGTTGATAAGATAAACTGCAGGAGCTCCCTCATGTAGTTGGGGCGTTAATGGGCCAAAGAGCCGCGACTCATCTATCAGGAATACAACATGGCTTTTGAACTGCACTGTGAGTAGTCCAGGTGCACTGCTTCATGGGTGAACGCAGTGTGCAAAACAAAAAGCTAGCTATCGCTGTTGAGCAGAATTTTGGTTAAAAACAAATCAAAACCAGCATTAGCAAAAACAATAATATCCTTTATGTAGTTTCTCTAATGTTTGGAAAGTCTAAAGTGCCCTGTTTTTAATAATTTCTTTGGTAGTAGTTGATTTCGTACTGTTTTTTTGTTTTGTTTTTTTTTTTTTGTCATATTCTGTAGATGGTCCTACTTGAATTGTAGAAATTACTTGTAAATGTTCTTGCAGAACTTCTGGCAAAAGGAGCTGTGGTTCCATTAGCCCTTGATTTGTCTACAGCTAATGTGAAGCAGGATCCCATGGTTGTAAAAGAAAGATGGTTTAATGTTTGTCAGTATGTGAAGAGAAAATTGATCACTTGCAAGCTTGCAAGTTGTACAAATAATGCAAGCCGGGGAGGTGTTTCAGGCCCTGTTCACAGCTGCAGGTTTCATGATCTGATCACACGTACGAGCTCTAAGCACAGATCCAGTTGTATTTAGAGGTGGAGGCGTATGTTCAGGATGAAAAGACGGCGTCCTCGGCAAACGTACGCACGCTAGTGGTGGCTTAAAGACCACACAGATGCATCACTGTTGCTCCTCCACCTTCGCTCTTAAAGGAGGAAAACGATATCAGAGGATCAGTGCATCAGTAAAGTATTTGTCATGTTAGAGTCAAAGGTTAAAGTTGAAACGTCTGCTGATACAGTAACATACAAGACAACATTCCACCTTAAATTTCAGCTTCAAGGTGCACTAGTAAAATGTGTTTTTTGCAAATGCTTCTCAAATAACAAACCCATCAGAGGACTGAGTAATGAACAGTAATAAAGCTAGTCTGTTGAAAATTCTTGAAAAGGATAGTGGAGCGATACTTGCTTTTTCATGGTTATCGTAGTGTTGGTAAAGATGGACACCTTGACGGCCCTCCAAATGTGAAGCCAGAACATCCCCGTCTCCCCCTGGGGGCTGGCTGCAGTATATTTCTTAAATACTTCAAGTTATTCAACTGGACACAAAGAACACTAACAATGTGATTTCAGACGTTTAAGGTAGATCTTTTGATTTGTGTTTGCGTCGGCACCTTTCTGAACAATCTGTTTTTAATGTTATTTTACTTCTGCACAGACTTTGGCTCTAATTTGCATCGCGTAGATGTCAGGGCGATCCGATTTTAGCTACAATTGTAAATGTTGGGAGTAAACGGCAGCATGGTGTCCATCTGTACATACAGTCAGTAGGGGTAACTGATAGCGAACGTATAGCTTGTCTACAGGAAACATTAAGGCACAAGAAAGCTAAATTACTGAACAAGATTAGTCATCAAAAGTACTTATTTTCCATGCGATGACCATTAACATTTGTATCATAGCTGGTGGCATGTAGACGTCAAAATTAGTTTATGTGGACTTGAAACTTGGCACTTTTTGCAGGTTCTGAAATCTCTGCAGTAAAAGAAAGCTTGCACAATAGATTAACTTGTTTATTTGCTTATAGAGCAGGGAAGTTGTCACTAGTCGCTTTTCCATTGGACATCTGTGCAAAAATTTACTGATATTTACCAGATGCCGAAAAAACAGAAGTGTGCATTGTCGGTTTTTCTATTAAATCACAAATGCAATGATTTGTTTATCATGAGATGACACGAGAAGTCATTCCATAAATATGGCGACGAACGTAAATATGTTGATTTACAGATATATTCATTATTATATATTACCCCTCTATCTCGCACTAAATTAAAAAATTGTTGGGTTTCCTGGTGTGTCCACACATACCGCAACATGTTTCTTTTAAAACTCTTCTTCACTTGTTGTAATGTCTGTCAACATTTGGTCTGTTTTATTCACACAACTATAGCTGCGGAAAAAGGTCTTTCCATTGCAGTTTTCCATGATATGCCAGTTGCACTGTGCCCTCAAAACCACCTCTTGTCAGCGCAAAAACTTTTAATCCATTTTTCCATTAGGTAAATTTTTATGCGCAAGTTATATTCGCACAATTTGAGGGTCAGTGGAAAAACAACTACTGATTAGATCAATGTAGACCAGTTGACGGAACACGAAATATTTGAAGTGTAATGCCACCGATGACCACTAGATGCTGCTCTTACCTCCATTGAACACTTCCAGGATTCATTCTTGTCTCATGCACTTATTTGGATCCTCTAGGAAATAAAATAGAATGAATAAACTGAGAAGGTCTTCTGTAAATTATTGCTCCTTCAACACGTTTGCAGTCAGACTTTCAGCGCTGATGTGACACAAGCTAAACGTACTTTTGTCCTGACAGCCAGTCGTGCCGTCATGATTTTATAGATTGCGAGCATTCAGTATTTGCTCACCTATCATCCCTTCTGCTCCCTTAGCTCTGCCCCTTTGTCCAAATATGGCTCTGGGCTCCAGAAAACTCAATATGGCCGAAACTTGAGGCTTTAAATAAAGTATCGCTGAAAACCCACTGGGTGGCATCGTAATAGGGTGTGAACGTTCATACTCGGAGCTGACGACTTATGATCGGATCATGAAAACCCCACATCAGAACCGGGTCCGAGCAGGGCCTGTATCCCCCACAAACACCACTTTACTACTGTAACGCAAGTGACCCGACGTGGTGTGGCCCTTCCCACCGCCGCGTCACCCTCCGTTGTACTTCTGCTACCTATAAATCGAATCTACCAACATCTACTGCAGGTTATGTCGTGCTAGATGTGTCTAGTGTGAAGCTCTGGACCCATCTTCCTCCTTTTTTCCCCCCTCTAGTTTTATCTGGGCGTATACTGCTCTGCTTTCCTCAAGCCTTTTGGAAAAAGCCTTAAATGACACAGTAGTTCTCTTAACACTCAACTGACTTTCTTTGCCAGGATAAGAATTTAATCATGGCTTACATGTGAGTTTTCTTTGTACTGAGGTTTGGTTCATTTAATACATTATAAACTGTGCTGTCATATTAATAGGCGTGTGAATATATATAAATATAAATATATATATATATAGAGGCTTTGGGAATGAATGATGTTGCCTTAATTGGAAATATTAAGGTAATTATACTACTCATACCTGTTGGTAAAATTACTCATCCTACTGTCTGAAATGTTGCCTATCTATCATGGATTTATGATGATTTAAAGTATGAGTAGTGTTTTTAGCTGAATTAATAGTATTTAGAACAGGGCTGTAGCAGTTATTTAAAGTATTTGGACTGTGTTTTAGTTGTTATAAATATCCTGATATAGTTTAATTTATTTTTTGGACCACTGCATCCTGAAGCCATAGGTGTTTTCACATTAGGTGCCATAGGAAACGCTTATCGACGCAGGCGGGTGCGTTGGTCGCCCGCGGTTAAAAAGGCAAATAAGAGGTTTGCATTCACGCTTTAAATCCGACGTCTTTCACTACACCGAGCGTTTTATTTTAATGTCCTCTCTGAATCTTATCTCAGAACACAGTGCAGGTCAAAAGGGAGAAAACGAAGCGAGAGGAAAGACAGCTGAGATGCACGCTGTAGCTTTTCTGGAATTTTTTTGTTTTCCTTTTTTTTTTTTTCCTTTTCATCTTCGTACTTGATGGCAGTGTATTGTTTTTATTCCTGGCTCTCGTTTTTTGACGTGCCTGCCCCTCGAAGCTGCTATTGAATTTAATCTTAACACACACTAGTATGATTTGTGTGTGCATGTGTATGGATAGTAATGATGTTTGGGCTGTATCTGTGGAGATTATTTATGGGTTTGGGTGCAGGGGAAAACTACTGAGCCGCTGACATCCTGGAAGGTGAGATTTAGAATCTGGAGTGAACAAATTATCTTGTGCAGGGAAGTTATTTTATTGTGCAAACGAGATGATTAAGACAGTGGCTTCTGATAGTTTTTTGACATCACTGAGTGACGTTTCCATAATTCCCTCTTAGCGTATTGTATCTTCAGTTTTACCTCCTTCTCTGAACTAAGAAAACCTACAGTTGTGGTTTCAGACAGGTGGGAGGGGTTTAATATATGAGTGACAGCTGTAATTACCAATAGCTGGTCAGGTTCAGTCAGTTGCTGCTCGTTAAAGGTCCATGTGTATTTATATCTAGTATTTCATTTGGACTCAGTAGAGAGCTGCAGAGGGAAGGTTTTTATTCACAAATTCGAGCATTTTTCTCCTGATTTTTGCTCCCGAAGCGGTAAATCTTATCTTATTCGCACAATATAACTTCTTTGCACTAGAACATGATCTCGTTCCAACTGGATACTAACTTGCTCACCTTTTTGGACTTCAGGGACTCCGTAGAAATTACCACCACTCAGATGCTGGTAACTTTGGTCGACCTGGCTGTTTGTCTGTTCTAAAGATCTCCTACTAGACCAGTATTCCAAGTGGTGCAGTAATTTTTGAGTCTGACCCTCTGAGACGTCACACCCCGTTAATTCTGAACTGCCGCGTTACAGCCCAATATAGTCAGGTTCTACAGTTTCATATGAAGTGCCTCCACTGGGCTTAGTATGGAGAGATGTGTGAGTGCGTGTTTGTGCGTTCATGTGTGGATGTTAAGCTTGGGTACTTGCGCACAGGTGCGCACGCTGACAAAGGTGCACGAAGTTAATCTCTGACGGGGGACCAAGCTACTTTAGTGTAACTACTGATACTGTGTCATGGACTGAAGTCCTGAAGTGTGCCACGATTCCTAGACACTGTCGGGATGTGTGAACTGTTTGCTGCTGACTCACTGACCAAAGTGACCAAGCGTCCCTCTCTCTAACCACCTGGCCAAAAGCTTTGGCAAACTCCTATCTGGAACTTCTGTTTTAGTAATAACATGAGTAATAAAGGAGATCTGCTGCCCTTACCTGGACACTAAACCTTGTGAAGTAAAGATAAGAACAGAGCATAAAATAATCCAGAGCGAGTTATTCCTGCCCCACGTTTTCCTCCAGATTCAGTTCAGCCCTTCGTGTGGTTCCGTAGAATTATGTAAACGGGCAGAAATCTAAACTGATGGACTGTTTCTGCCGGGGCACAGGTCTGCGACGACTCTCTCTAGATGTATTTTTACTCAAATGAACATAGAAATCTTTGACTGTCAGAGGTTTATCATATCTTGAACGGTGGTGGAGGGGCTTACTTTCTCTACTTTGTGAAAATGTGATATTCCAGTTTTGCCTAACCTTCAGGAATAAAATGTCTTGCACAAACATTCCCCCCCTAACCAAAATAAAGTTGCAAACACAAAGGATTCATGAGTCACCTTGTCTTTATTACGAACCTGCGTTTGTTTTGCCTGTTACAGGGTTCCCATGGTCATGAAAAACCTGGAAAAGTCTTGGGGTTGAATTTCAAGGAATGCAAACTCCTCCCCTTCACACTTCAGATCATCTTAAGTCAGTTTCAGAAAGGTCACACTTAAAAATTACTTTTGTGGCAATAAAATTAATTACAGTTGACTAAATCCATACATTTTTCTTCATGAGGAACATTTCTGGAACTTTTTACATTGTTTCCCAGAGTTTCTTCTACTGACCCATTTTAGCATAATTAATTCATTAAAAAAAAAATTTGCGAACTTGAATAATCACTCAAATTATTCAAAATAAGGGCATTTTGGTAGAATTAGTATTTTTAGTAAAGAAATCTAACTGTCCTGATTATAGAACTGACCACTGGAAACATAAGACAAGTTAAATTAGGTGTTTTTTTACATAAGATTCTTTGTTTTATGATTTATATTTTTCCTTTAGTGAGTGCAGTGTGCTTTTTGAGGTATTGATTCAGTCATTTTGGAGGTGTGGAATCTAATATTCTGAGGTTTGTCCCTTAAATTCACCCCACGTCTTTGGTTAGTGCAATAAAATAAACAGTCTTATCAACTACAGCCTCTGAAATGAGCATTAAATAACATCAACAAAACCGTATAATCAGAGTTTATATAAAGACTATAAATGAAGGTTTAAGCATCTGACTGTTGTATAATGCATTACATTTCCCTCTGGTTCCTGATTTAAAAAAAAAAAAAAGACGTTTAGCCTGTTTGATGAGTTTTTTCTGTTTCCAAAACAAAGTGAACGTGATGTGAAGCACGGAAGTGTCCAAGTGAGTCAGGAAATACAGTAAAGTGAAAGTAAACAGAATAAAAATACTCAGTAAAGTACAAATTCTGCCAAAACATACTTGAGTGCAGTAGTGAAGTATTATTTCATTACTAGACAACAGTGGATTTATCGTCCTGCTGATCGAACACATCTGGAGGAGCCCGGTGACAAATTGTGAACAAAATTTGAGAAGAACATGCCTATTGTGAACGTAGAAAAAAGCTTTAGTTTTTTTGTTTTTTTTTTAATTTCATCCCATCAGAAAGTGGAGCAAAAACAAAAATGTCATATTTATATTTTTGTTCTGTTGTAAGTTGGAGTATATGTTAATTTACACTGTGACTAATAAATAAAATAAACCCTGAGTATAAATGTTCATCTTCGGATGCTGTGATGCCTTCAGGGAACGTTGGAATGCTGTGGTTGCTGACGTTTAGCTCGGATTTTTGCTATCAGAGGATTGAGGTTCCAGAGTTTCCCTGAAAACAAACATCAGCTCGTATTAGTGGCGTCTCTGTAGTAAGTGAACATCTGATGATGGTCTGTTTCCCCTACCGGTGGTCCGGTCCTGGTCCCGGTCCCGATCCTGGTCCTTGGGCTGCGTCGTCATCATGTTATCTCCAGGGTCTTCCTGCTGGAATTCACAGAGGTCGGATCTCCACTGGGTCCACTTCATCTCCTCCACCCTGAAGATAAACAGGCCTCATTCAGGAGTGAACAATAAACTCAGGCTGTAGTTAAAGGGTCAGTCACACATAAATAAAAATCCAAAAGTTGATAAACATGTTGGAAATCTATGAATAATCATTAACAAACACAGTATCGATATCAAATACACAACAGACACATTAACCCATAAAGACCCAGTGCTACTTCTACAGCTTTTCCAAAATGATTTTTTCCCTATACTTAACTTTTCTTAAGTGATTTTCCACCATTTATTTTGACATTATCCTCTGTATTTTGTTTTTTCAGTGAGCATTTTCCTGTATTTAATTCACCGATCATGTGGATGTTCATAAAAGCTCAGATTAAAGTGGACGATTATTATATCAAAAACAGAGAAAACTGATGAAAAAGGGACTTTTTCCAGTAAAATATATCATTAACAATATAATCTAACTGTGTCCATCCACTGTCACTGATCCAACTCCATGGGTTTTACTGGTGAATCAATGTTGTAGAAGATGACGGTGTGAGTCGTCCTCCGTCCTTTCGGTTCCATCACGAAGGCTTACCGTAAAAATCTACGAGTCCTGTCCTGTTTGTCTTTGAAGCTCACGATCTTTGACTTTCCCGATGTTGACTTAGCAGACAAGATTTTACCCATCAGCCATCTGGGCAGAGTGCTCTCCAAGTCCAGAATGGTGAGAGACCTCTGAGGACGTTCAGAACAGGATCTGATTTAGTGCAGATGAACCCAGGTACCCCAGAGGATACAAACGTTTGGAACTATCTGTGAATTATCCAGTGTTTTCCAACAATATAAGACTAAGATACAGCAAACGTCAACTCACCTCACTGTGAAACCATCAGCCTTTATGTTTTGAGATTTATTCTATTACCAAAATATCTGCTGATTAACCAGTTGATTGGTGAACCGTTTAGCTCTGCAATGAAATCTATACATGAATTAAAGGTTGATTTAATAGCTGTTGTTTGAGCCAAGAAAAAGCTGATGGACAATAAAGTGGCTGCTAATTTTAACAATGAGAAACAGACTTTATTAACCACAGGGTGAGTCTGGATCTGAAAACTGAGGCAAAGTAATAATAATAAAAAAAAAAATAAAAAATAGGACCAATGACCCTGCATCTGCATGTTCTATCAGGAATTAATACAAAGTGGTGCTTTCACTGGAGGAGAACTCAACTAATTCAATTAAAGTCCATATATGACTTCTATCAGTGATCAGTAGGAACTATACTGGTATCTGGAACTATTTCCATGTTATAAGCCATCAAAATATGGACTATTATGAGTAAAGGCAAATTTTTAATATTTCAAAAATCTAAATTTCTCAAAAAAGGTCAACAAACCTTGTAGACATTGTCCAAGGAAGTTACATATAAAATTTGAAATGAATCTGGCCAGTAGTTTCAGAGAAGATTGTTGAAATCTACATATTAGTGACCTTGAGTTTGAGTCTTCAAGGTCACTCAAGGTCAAAGGTCATGGACCCAAATGAAAGTCCATATATGACTTCCTATCAGTGCTCAACAGTAACTATATTGACATCTGTAACCATTTACATGTTATAATCCATCAAAATATGGACCAGTATAAGTAAAGGCAAATTTTTAATGTTTCAAAAAATTTGTCAAAAACTCTAAATTTCTCAAAACGGTGGCGAAAAGTTGTAGACATTGTCCCAAGGAAGACATAGAAAAACTGAAATCCAACCAGTAGAAGATGTTTGAAGAAATTGCTAACGAAGACAACACCAGACCCAGCGGCTTCACTAAAATAAAATAAAATAAAATATGAATCACTGAATTTCAAACTCAAATCAATGAATAAATGTGGGAATGAACATCAGTTAAGTGTAAAGCAAACCTGCCGATTTTTTTTTTTTTTTATCTTTTGAGCCAACACTGATCAGGAAAATGAACCAGTTTCTTTAACTTACAGAGATTCTGGGAACACGCCGGATGTAGAATCACCGTCATTCTGTAAATGTTTGCATTCTGACACTGAACTCGACTCCTTCATCCTCTCACCTGCAGGTTCCAGATGTTCTCGGTCTGCTGGGAGATCCGTTCCACTGTGTTTCCCATTAAAGCTATGAGCATGTTGAGCAGCAGGATGTAGGTGAGGACGATGTACAGGATGAGCAGGATGTAGAAAACCTCCTTGTACTGGACGTGGTCAGTGAACTCCAGATCTCCCATTCCAATGGTGAACTTAAACATCTCTAACGTTGTGAACGCAAAGTCGTCGTATGATGGTTTTTTGCAGAGAAACGGCTGAGAATCGAAGCTCCGTCCGTGAGGCAGTGGGTTGGTTTCGATAAGTGCAAGAACAGCTACAAAGAAGAAGGAGGAGAAGAAGAAGAAGGAGAAGGAAAGGAAGAAGAAGGAGGAGGAGGAGCAGAAGAAGAAGGAGAAGAAGAAGAAGAAGGAGGAGGAGAAGAAGAAGGAGAAGAAGAAGAAGGAGAAGAAGAAGAAGAAGGAGAAGAAGGAGAAGGAAAGGAAGAAGAAGAAGGAGGAAGACGAGGAGCAGAAGAAGAAGAAGAAGAAGGAGAAGAAGGAGGAGGAGAAGAAGAAGAAGAAGGAAAAGAAGAAGAAGGAGGAGGAGGAGAAGAAGAAGAAGGAGGAAGAGGAGGAGAAGAAGAAGGAGGAGAAGAAGAAAGAGGAGGAGGAGAAGAAGAAGAAGAAGGAAAAGAAGAAGAAGGAGGAGGAGGAGGAGGAGAAGAAGGAGGAAGAGGAGGAGAAGAAGAAGAAGGAGGAGAAGAAGAAAGAGGAGGAGGAGAAGAAGAAAAAGAAGAAGAAGGAGGAGGAGAAGAAGGAGAAGAAGGAAAAGAAGAAGAAGGAGGAGGAGGAGCAGGAGAAGAAGGAGGAGGAAGAGGAGGAGAAGAAGGAGGAGGAGAAGAAGAAGAAGAAGGAGGAGAAGAAGAAGGAAAAGAAGGAGGAGGAGGAGGAGAAGAAGAAGGAGGAGAAGAAGAAGAAAAAGAAGAAGAAGAAGAAGGAGGAAAAGAAGAAGAAGAAGCAGGAGGAGGAGGAGCAGGAGAAGAAGGAGGAGGAAGAGGAGGAGAAGAAGGAGGAGGAGGAGAAGAAGAAGAAGAAGGAGGAGAAGAAGAAGAAGGAAAAGAAGAAGAAGGAGGAGGAGGAGGAGGAGAAGAAGAAGGAGGAGGAGCAGGAGAAGAAGAAGAAGGAGAAGAAGAAGAAGGCGAAGAAGAAAGAGGAGGAGGAGGA
>JAPQRP010000006.1:35163384-35175921 GCA_037367295.1 Apogon hyalosoma | reverse complement strand
CATTGTACCCCCCCCCCTTTTTTTTTTTTTTTTTTTTTTTTTTTTTTTATGAATTACTTTGGCCATATTACAAACTGTAGAATCACTGCCTTTAAAATCTACAGTATAAAAACATCCTCGGTTTAGTGTAGAGGCCTGTACTTTGAGCTGATTGTCCCAATTTGACTCTTAATTTATTACCCATTTCTTATTATTTCATCCTCTTTCAAATTACTAAAAATTCTGCAATCTGAAAAATAAGAACTGTACCATGACCAAAAAGACCCTTTTACTCATAAATGGAATATGTGTTTCCACTTTTCTGCCATGGTCAAGAAGCCTTTGAATCAGGAAAAGGATTAGAGGTGGAGCACTGAACGCTGAACAAAACAACACCCAAATGAAACTAAAAGTAAGTCATTGTTTTCAGAACTGCAGCTGAAACACAGGAGGTTCATCAGATCTTTCGGTCTCCGACAAACACCAGTGAGTAAAACTAAGATACAGCTTCGATGCAAAGTACAGCTTTCTCTTTTTATCTCATACTAACCCGTGGGAAAAAAATTGTAAATGCATGTAAAAATAATAGTGTTTCTTCTAATTAGTTTGGCTTCCTTTTCCTGGTTTTACCGTCTACAGTTACACTGCAGTGGACTTCCTGAAAAAGTTCTAAAAAAATGTACCCACTGAAGCTGCCTGACTATTATATGTAACTATTTATCTTATATATAAAGTCTGTAACACATTAATATAATATACAATATAAACACTAATATCAAGTTCATCATAGATTTTTCACATAACCTTATAATCATATGAACGATGAGTTTCACTTGGCTGAGGAAGCTAAAAGAATTTTCTCCTCATTCTTTTCTCCAAATAAATAAAAAAAAAAGCTCTGAGATTCACCAACAAACACATTGTTGTTTGCATGATCAGTGCAATATGATGCACCAAACAAATACACAACATATTAATAATACACCACACTTCAGAAGCGACTGCAGTATGACACAATCTTTACACAGTGTTGATGTTTTTTTAAATATTTGAGATAAAACTGTTAACACATTGTGCCAAAAGTCATGGGAATTTTGTGCTTGTAGGATTGTTTTTGTACCTCTGAGACATGATGAAGCACGATAACAGCACTGTGCAAAAGTCTATTACACCTTTATCCTTGTTTTCGCAGGAGTGAAATGATCATACATATTTATTTCTCATTCTTTTTTCTTCATGTATAACAATAAAATACAGGAAATATGTGCACAGCCTTAAAAAGCATACAAGAAACTGAACTAAAGGTGTTATAATGGTTAAAGTCACTATTTATTGTGACCTCTGACCCCATGACAAGATGCAGAAAAAACAACTAGAAACATCTGACACGTGTTGAATGAAACCTGGTATAAATCATCAAAAAATTAAACAATAATCTAAAATTTTCTGAACAATAGGGTTAAAGATATTTTAAGTACAAAGGGAGGTCACACTTAATATGGACACTTTGGTTTATAAACGCTGTTTTCCTTAAAACTTTAGTTTTTCCATATATCAGGGATGTCAAACTCATTTAGTTCAGGGGCCACATATTACCCATTCTGATCAAAAAATAGACCAGTAAATGGACCAGTAAAATAAATCATGTCATAATAACTTATAAAAAATAGTTGCAAATTCTCTTTGTTTTAGTGTGAAAAAATAAAATTACATTATGAATATACGGATAAGCTGAACAACCATATGCATGTGCCTGAAATTTAAGAAAAATAAGTGCAGTTTTGACAATATTGGGTTTCAGTTTATTACTAACACAACTCCTAGATCACAGTGGATCTACAAACTCAAAAACATGTAGGCATTATATTGCTAAAATTGAACTTATTTTTCTTAAGAATGTTTCAGCTTGGTATTTGTTCATGTTATTCCCATTTTATTGTGAAAGGATAGTTTCTAAATGTAAATATTTTCATAATGTCATTTTCCTTTTTTTTTCACAGTGAACCTGAAAAACATTTGCAGTTGTCATTATTTCTAGTTTATTCTGTCTGCATGTGGCCCTTGGACTAAAACGAGTTCAACACCTTTGACTGTTAATATCCTCTGTGTATGTTTTTCACTGAGGGGCCGGATTGGACCCTTTGGTGGGCTGGTTTTGGCCCGTGAGCCGTATGTTGGACACCCCGACATATATCCAGATTGGATCTAAATAGAGAGAATGACAAATGTGTGGTCATAAGAACTTTGCTAAACCAACAAACCTAATGTAGAACTAAGACCTTTACACAGTACAGAATATATATACTTAGTGCCATTAAAAACACACGGGTCAGAATAAAATGTATATTTGGAGATTCATTAAATCACAATTAGTTTGGGGTTACTTTCTTATTAAAAAGGGAAGCATTGGTCATTACAGAATGAACTGTGGACAAATTGTGACCAACTGAACAGGTTTATTCAGTCACTGAATACAGGTATTCAGAAACTGAAAGTGTCATGGTTCAATATGGGCTGTTCCACCTCTGGTTCCAAACAAACAGTGCTGCAATGACGCATGGAACTAAGTCTGATGATCCTGTCCTGAGGATCCCATCACAGCGCAGACGGAGCCACTTCACCATGGAACAGGCCAACGGCACGTTCTCTCTGTTGTATCATAAGTCGTGGCGTTTTGAGCTGCGAAAACATTTCAGCCTTTTCTTTGCTGCCTTTATATCGACTATTGACCACACCTACAGTTACCAGTCAGACCGACTCTGGACAAGAGATTTGACTCAATGTCCGACATTAAGTCGAATATTAGTCCAAACGCTGACGTCGCACGCATCCGGAATGAAAAACATACAGCTGTTAACTGTGTTACTCATCTGAGCAACATATACAAAATAGGCACCTGAGCAAATCATTTTCTAGAAATTACACCACATGTTTGGACCGTGTGTTTTTAATGGTGCTACGTATATGTATCTAAATATTTGTTTTTCTATGTGTAGAAAAATGCATCAGTTTCTGAGTCGTGTTCTGTTGTGTGACAAAACACACAGCTTGTTGGTGAATCTCAGGGCAAGAAATTATAATTAGGATGCATTTTTTTATATTTAAAATAACTTTACAGAGAAATCACACTACAGCCAGTGCACGAACAAATGAATCACCTTCCTTAGAAATACTGAGTGATTTTCTTTTCTTTTAGTTTGTATTCATGGCTGATCAGCTCAGAAGAAAACCTCAACAGGAAGAAGATGGCAGCAGCTCAGCGCAACAAGCAGGAAACGAGCCAAGAAACATCTACTGTCATGTCTGCACTGAAACCAAAGTGAAGGCTGTGAAGTCCTGCCTGGTGTGTCTGACCTCCTACTGCGAGCGTCATCTGCACAATCATCTGACAATTTCAGGCCTGAAAAGACACCAGCTGATCGACCCTGTGGAGAACCTGGAGGACAGGATGTGTAAGAACCATGACAAACCTCTGGAGCTGTTCTGTAAAACTGACCAGACATGTATCTGCATGCACTGCACCTATTCAGACCACAGAATTCATGATATTGTTCCTCTGGTGGAAGAACACAAAAGACAGAGGGAAGAGCTGAAGAAGGTGGAGACTAAAGTCCACCAGATGATCCAGGAGAGAGAAATGAAGATCCGTGATATCAGAGACTCAAAGGACCTCAATAAGAAAACTGCAGAGAGAGAGAGAGTAGAAGGTACTGAGGTCTTCAATGCAGTGATTGAGTCTGTTCAGAAAAGTCTGAACCAGCTCTATGAGGACATGGAAGAAAAGCAGAAAACGACGGAGAAACAGACTGACGACCTCATCAAAGAGCTTCAACAGGAAGTCTCTGAGCTGAAGAAGAGAAGAACTGAGGTAGTGCAGCTGTTGCACTCTGAAGACCACCTCCACTTTGTTCATAAATTCCCATGTGTAAAAGGTGTTCCACACGTGAAGACCTGGGAAAAGGCCAGCGTCCATGCTGGGTCACACGATGGGTCTGTGGCGAGAGCTGTGTCCAAGCTGAAGGACAAACTCATTTACGAGATAGAGAAGCTGCTCGGACAGACTGAGCTGAAGATGGTCCGGCGTTACGCGCAGGATGTGACTCTGGATCCTGATACAGCAAACCCCCACCTCATCCTGTCTGGTGATAAGAGACAGGTACACCATGGAAATGTGAAGAAGGACCTTCCGGAAAACCCACTCAGATTTTCCCTGACTCCTTGTATTTTAGGAAAGCAGAGTTTCTGCTCAGGCAGGTTTTACTTTGAGGTTCAGGTGGAAGGAAAGACCGACTGGACTTTAGGAGTGGTCAAAAAGTCCATCGACAGGAAGGTAAAGATCACACTGAGTCCTCCTAAAGGATACTGGACCATCTGGTTGAGAAATGGAGATGAGTATGAGGCTTGTGCTGGGCCTCCTGTCAGCCTGTCTCTGAAGGCTGGTCCTCTGAAGGTGGGGGTGTTTGTGGATTATGAGGAGGGTCTGGTCTCTTTTTATGACGTAGACGCTCCAGCTCTCATCTACTCATTTACTGGCTGCGGCTTCACTGAGGACATCTTCCCATACTTCAGTCCTTGTACAAATAAAGGAGGGAAAAACTCTGCTCCTCTGATCATCACTCATGTCGTCCACTCTGAGTGAAATATCACGCTCTTTATACGCAGAGAGTTCAAGTTACGGAGTCCAAATACTTCGTCACATTACTTAAGTAGAAATTTGGGTTATCTATACTTTCCCGGAGTAATTATTTTCCAGTCGACTTTTTACTTCTACTTTAATTTTCACGCAATTATCTGTACTTTCTACCCCTTACATTTTAAAAAATAACCTCATTACTCCTATTTCATTCCGGCTTGTCATCGTTCAGAAAAACTATCCAGATGAATCGCGCTATCCGGATCGAGTGAATTTGATTGCGTTTGGATGAGAAATCTAAACATGTACCATTCCCACACCCTATTGGTTTGGACGTGATCCATCGCACCCTTTGAGCAGTGAAATTATGGCTGAAAAGTGTGTTGTAACGCAAGCGCATTGAACATGTACCAAATAAAATATTACCAAAAATCAATTAGTAACACCTTACAGTACTGCGTTACAGACAAAAGTAATCTGTTACTGTAATGCATTACTCTTGTAAAACGTTACTCCCAACATTGTCCGATAGTGACCAAATGTATGCTAACTTGATCACTAATGGGCACATATTATCAGTAGATCCAAACGGTCTAGGTCAAGTCTTTTCTATTCATTGCAGTCGTTTTCGTCACATCCTGATCCCATATCTCTTATCATGTGACTCCAGTTAATGACGGAGCATACGAGCATACTTGCACACTAATCAAGGTCATATTTATTGATATTTTAGGTCATTTATATAAAATCCAGTAACTTAATAACCAGGATTACATTTACAGCACATGTCTTAAAGGGCTCATATTTATCTAAACCCACTTTTCTTAGTCTGTGGTTCATTTCTTTGTGTATTTGGACCCTAATAGTTCATTAAGTTTGAATTTGAACCCTCCAGGTGCTGCAAAGCTATCTTTAGTCATTTCTGTAAAAATTGAGTGGATTTCTACAACCTATTTTAACTCCTTCTTAATTTGTTATATTTTTTAACTAGTTATGTCAAAATATTTGCACATATAAGGTCAAGACATCCAACAAATATTTGTCCGAGTACGACATAACTGTTTGTCAGCTGCAGTGGTTGTAGTAAAAATTGAAAATATGTCCAAACTTTGAGCCAGTTACCTTAAATGTTCAATTGTTGGTTGTATTAACGAATATAAGTGGCTGAATGGGGCAGAAATCATGTGAAGTGGCTCATGTGCATTTAAAGGGCCAGCGCTCCAAAGCACCTTTCTGGTGTCATTACTCAGAAATAGGGTTGAAATGGAGCTGTGGAGTTGAATGAATGAAGAATTCAGAGCCAAGCAGAGCATTTACAGTTTATGGAGACCACAGGGAAAGGTTGAAAAATGAAGAATTCCATTTAAAAATGCAAAATATCACTCCTTTAACAAAATACAACACAAAAGGGAAGACTTACTTTAAGAAGATTTTTAAATTTTAAACACAGAACTCACATGGAATGTGTTTATGTTAAATTTCATGCTTTACTGTTGTTGATTTTTCAGACATGATATATAAATGTGCTTAGTTGTCTGTTGTTAGGTATCTTCCCAAATGAGAAAATAAAATTAATAAAAAAAAATAAATAAATAAATAAAAAAAAAAGGACTGAGCTGAAGTGGAAAACTGTCCTCGAGGGTTATCAGTTCTCAGGTCAACAGTGTCTGTGATGGTATGGGGCTGCATTAGTGCCTATGGAACATGTGCTCCCATTCAAACAGTGTCTTTTTTTATTGAAGGTCTTATAAATTTCAGCAAGACAATACTGTAAAAGATAATTGTAATGCTTCAAAACATGCACTGCCTTTTTTAGATTATTTTTTATTTCAGTGTTATGAAAGTGTAGAAAAAAGTGTTACTAGTTTAATTGTAATTTCATTGTATCGTGCTGTAACAGTCATTCTTTTTGTAATCACCTGATTATCTGCTTTTGACTTGGTCTCTGTAAACCCTGGTCTTGCTGAGTGTACTGCTTTTTCTTGGTTTGTAGTCTGTAGAAGGGGAAAAACCCTGATGAATAGAAGATATTCTTTCTATTTTATCAGTAGATTTTGTTGCTTAACGGTTGTTTTGCATCTGAACTGTTTCTTATTTTACATATAATAAAGAATTCTGAAACCTGAATTCTCTGAACCCTCAGTGTATTGTTGAGAATGTGTGGAAAAAATGATCACGCACATATTCTTTTTTTCAATTTCTTGCATTTATCAAAAATGCCAAATATTTTCAAGAGTTTTTCCTTATGTATTTGACACAAATACTAAATATGCTCCGTAAGATTCCCTTCTTTATACAAAAAATAAAGTAATCCTTTAAGGAAAAACCGTTTCTGAATCCTCTCGATCATGTGAATAAACATCAGATTAAATACACACTGATCTCACGATGACCTCAGTAACTGCATCACATCCAACATCACAAACATTCACAGGAGTTTCTTTCATATTTAGCTTTTTTTTTTCCATCTTCTTTTCCTAAAAACTTCAACCTAAAATGCAGTTCCTCCCACCTTTGTAACACCAGTCTTTGTAGGATGCGTTGATCAGACTCTCTAAGTCTCCGGTTTTCTCTGCTACGTCCAGGAAAACTTCGATGGTGTCGTTTCTGTCGTCTTTCAGGTTCAGCAGAGCTTTCAGGAGAGCAGTTTTCCCATTGGATTCATCTGAAAATTACACAGGTTTACCTCACAGATGTAAAGAAATGAAAATACAGTAAAGATGTCATGAAGCCAGGTTTAAGTTACATTTTTTCCCCCCTGTTATATATGAGGATATTACAGAGAAAAACTGTTATATTATCAATCTTGAATGAATGAATGAAACGTTTATTTTGTTTGTACATTAATCATTGCATTATTTTTTTGCCTGTCCTTTCCCCCTGATACACTGTTTACATTAAATTAAGTGTGTACAGCATTGATCATTCTCATTATAACAAAAAAAAAAAAAAATCAACGACAAAAACATATCTACCATCTCAACTTAATATTCCTGAATGATTTTATACTTACGGCATATTTTAAACTTGTCAAAGAAGTGAACAACTTAAACAGACATATTCTCAAATTTCTTGACTCTGATCCACAGCACAAACACATATTCAAGGACACGTGGCTGCTCTGCATAAACATACGTCAGTCACAGATGATTAATAAGACAATGATTCTTCATACTCACCTATGAACTCAGGGCTTGTGAGCTGCTTTTTGTTTGCTTTCAGGTACTCCAGTAGTCCTGTGAGCTGAGAAGAGTCCCTGTCGGATGCAGCTTCGAAGAGTCTCTCCCTGGTGAAGTCTTCACCGCAGACTTCACTGTTATCATCCGAGTCTGTGTCATTACTGAAAAATAGAAGAGAATAAGCTTTTTGTCAATGCAAAATAACATTGCACAGTGCGATGACGTTTGTTTTTATGTTCTGTAAGGTGCTCAGAGTAAAAATATACACATCGCTTCTAAAAACAGCCAAGAATAAAAATATAAATATGAAGCCTTTGGAATAGGGAAAAAGAATCGTTTCCGCTTTTTTCAGATAAAAGACTTTGTTAAAAAAGAAACATTGCTATTGAAGGACACACACACGCACACGCACAAAGCGAGTCCAGTATCAATAAAATATGTATGATGTACAGGTGACAGTAACGACCATAATGGCAAGTGTTTTTAAGTAAAGTGAATGGTGCCATGTCCAGAGTATGGGTTCTGTTTCTGTTATTTATGCAGCAGCAGCAGAATGCAGTTACATTGTAAAGTGTCCATGTTTATTTGGTTTGGTTCAGGGCACCCACGACTCTGGGACAGAAACTGCTCTTAAACCTGGTTGTGTGGCTGGAGATGGCTCTGTAACACCTGCTAATATGGGAAAATATTAACAGTAAAATCCACTTTTAATGGTCACAGATAAAGGAGGCCATAAAGGAAGGAGTCTGACAATGATTTACTTGCAGAACCAGTTGCCGTACCTGGAAACTGAAATGTTGGTGTCCATGGGAGCAGCGGTGATCTCAGTGCTGTCTCTTCTCAGGAGCCAATCCAGACTGTTCCCCTCATCCTCTGGGTCCGTGGTCGCCTCTTCTTTGTCCTTATCATTTTCCATTTTTAAATTCAAACCTTTATGTCAGATGATTAAAAAAAAAAAGAGCTGTAGCTCTTACAGAGGCTCTGTTCAGCACAGACACAAGAAACAGGTGTGGAACTATAAAGATCAGGGTGTGGTGAAGCGACAGCTGGTACCTTGGTTAAGCTCCGCCCCCTCACAGTGCAGCATTCCTGGTTTTGTTCTCATCTCTTTGCACTTTGCACTTATTCTACTTCCATCAAATGCATCTTCATGTTACAGTTCATTTGATCGAAGAATAGAAAAGTATTCCGCTTGTTAGTACTTACAAGTGTCATAAAGTTTATTTTTTCTGTATTACTGACTGTTGTGGGAGTGTGGGGAGGTGTTTCCTGCACAAAGTTAAAGGAGTGGCTCTTACAGTTCCCCTAAAACATGTCATCAGTATACAGTACCTTTCACAGTCACAGGGAACATTGTCTGGTCTGTCTGGTTCCTCTAAAATACATTAGACAGTTTAGATGTAGTTCATTTAATGTTCTACAATTATTTTCACCCTCATTTTTCATTTTGGTCACCTTGTCCACACAGTTTGACAGCTGCTTTTACTGAGAATGGAATGAATATATTTGTAAAAAATGTAAAAATGTTTGTTTCGTCTATTTAGAAAGTTTGCCTTACACTCCAGAATGACCTTTCCTAAACAAGTTACAAACATTTATAATATTTCTCTGGGTGGTTTCCAGTGTAAATATCAATATGTTCATATATCCCACTCGTGCATGTTTTCTCAGGGGTATCATATACGGTGTCATGGAACAGCTGAGAAACCTGTTTTCCGGCGCTTATGGACTGGATTAGCAGCTCAGAAATGACTACATGGTGTTTGACCTGTGGGTGGCTGTCTAGGACTGCTTTACCCAAACTGAGAGTCAGGACCAAAGAGCAAGGACCTCAGCTCCAAAAGGAAGCCAACGGTGGAAGATTCTTAAAGGCTAATACCACTGACTGCCACTAGATGCTGCTCCAAAAAGCCCTGGTTTCCATAGACTTCTGGTGTTTTCACGCTGGGTATCCGGATCCCTGCCGTACCTGGATACGTTCACACCTTTCCCGCAGATGTTGAGTTCACAAGCACATACTGCGACCCGTGCCGAAGTACGAGTGCGTGTTACAGGGCCGGAACAGTAGAACAGTAGGTGGCGGTGTGGAAGGAATTCTGTCACTATCCAACAAACATCAGCTTACGTCATCAACCGAGCGACTGTTCTTTTCATTTGTCTACAATGGCGGCAAGACAGGTAACACTTTTCTGTCTGTTAGCCTGTTTGTGGCGAAGTGAAGAAGAGCGGCCTTCATTGTCCCTGATCTATCACCAAGCGGTTCGGTGGATAAGGTGAGACCGTGCTGTGTGGATCTGAGGCTTTTTCAGGAGACAACAGGAGCGCCAGCTACGGTCTCGTGGTGATTAACTCACTTCCGGTCTCGGGCACGGATCGCTTTCACACTGCAGTGTACCGCTGTAACGTACCGTACCCAGGACCACCTTCTCAGCTGGACTCGGGTACGGTACTCGCGCACGGAACATTTGCATTCACACTGATAAAATTAAGCGGACTTTGGGGCCCTACGGACTCAGGTACGCAGTATGAAGACGCCCTTACGCTGAACCTCTTTCTATAAATACTGAGCCACTATTTTTTTTCCAGGCCTCATTCTGGTCTCTGGTGATCTGTTTTATTTGGATCCTCTATTATGTGTAATCTAATTATTCCTCTGTTAATCAGATTAAAAATCAAATAGAAGCCTTTTGTCTGTTGAGTTCGTATTTATTTACAAAAACAGATTTTTTCATGAGAGACTGCTGCATTGTCTGCCAAATGACTGTAAACTGCGGTGAAGTGCTTGGTAAAGTTCACCCTTTTACCAATTCAATGAGCCAGCGTGTAGCATTAGCATTTAGCATGTTCCTGTAGCTCTGCCCATTTTGTCCAAATGTGGTCATTTCTGGCTCCAAAAAGTCAACACAGTGGTAACCAAATCACAAACTACTGACTTCAAAACAGGATTTAAAAAAAACCTTTGCCCACTGTGTTTACCATCTATAGTCACGACCCAAAGTGGATTATGGAACTGTCTTTAATTGCATCAGATGTCCTGAGTATTGACCAAAACCACATGAAATGCATAGGAAAGGCTTCAAACACAAAGCTGTAACAGGGCAAAAACTAAATTAAAGAGCAAGATAAAACAGTTTAAAAAATAGCATTCAATGTGTGGAAGATGAATAAGACAAAAATGACCTAATAAGAAGGAGTAAGAAAATGCACAAATAAGAAAATGTAAAAGTTCTGACAAAACGAGGTCTGGATGAAACACTGGTTTAACATTATTATTCCATTAAAACAGTATAACTTAATGTGTACCGTTTCCTGAACTGTTGGATAAAAATGCAAGTCATTGTCCGCGAAAAGGATGAAGAAACCAATTTCATCATAAGGTCGAATTAGAGTGAAAACCAGAAAATAAAAAAACTGTCCCTCAGTGCTGTATTTCCTGTTTCCAGTTGAATTTAGTGATGCCACATTCTGACCATGTGGGGGAGCTCTTCAACCCCAGAGGAAACAGACACTGAACAGACGAAAACTATCAGAATAGGCTTTAACAGTTTCCAAACGCTGGCTGCAAGATTATGATCATACGGGATTGATATTTACAGGGGCTTCATTTGTAAAAAAAAAAAAAAATTAATAAATAAAAAAGTTAAAATCCATGAATATGTGATTATTGACCAACATCCTACAGCTTGGCCAGTGCAGGTGTTAATATGTTTACAACGTGTAAATAAGCTGGAATTATCCTTGTGGTCACAAAAAAAAGGATGAAAACACCCTGACAGTGAATAGTTTTAAATCTGTGGAGATATTACAGTCTGAAGCGAGAATCAAACACCGCTAATCATTACATTTGATAAGCGCTGTCAATAAACTGCAGATCAGTCTCATATGAACATACAGTAAACATGCTTGGTACTGAAATGAAAGCGGACCAGTTTAGATGGTACTATATGAGCATGACGACGTCCACAATAGACAGAATAAACCCTGATTCTACCAACTTCCACATTTGAATGGCCACTGCAAATGAGGTTTATTCAGTTGGCTGCAATCTATAACATCACCACTAGATGTCAGTGAATATCACACATTGGGAGAAAGAGAAAAACAGTTCCGGGCTCTGTTCTTTTTTATGGAAAAGCTCCAAACTTTAAGGGGTTCATCTATAGCCCACTTCTTATCATTCTACTAAGTGTCTTGAAAATCTGAAGGGTAAATTGTATGTAATCTCGTAGAGAGGCAGACTCAGCACATAACCCTTAAATGTAGGTAATAGTAATATTTATATACATGGTTCTATAATTTCCAATCCAGATATGTCTTTTCATTCAGTGTTCTTGGTGCATTTTTGGTTTCAGAGCAGCTTTAATCGAACTACTTTACACTAGTTCAGTTGGCCGTCTCTTCACTTAGATCATTATAGATTTTTGGCCAGTGGCAAAAAAAAAAAAAATATGTGAGGATCTGTCAGCGTTTAAACAAGAATTTAGCACCTCATCTTGGCTTCATACAAAGGTTGATCTTCTGTTACGGGTTTTTCAACCTTGGGGTCGGGACCCCACGTGGGGTCGCCTGGAATTTCTAGTAACTGGTAAAAAAATAAAATATAACTAGATAAAAGATAGATAAGAGAGATAATCCCAATCCATAAAAGACACGACAAACTGTGAAGCTGAAACTGAAGCACTGTGGTACTGTTTATGTGTCAAATGTTCAAACTGAAGCACTGTGGTACTGTTTACCTGTCAAATG
>JAPQRP010000006.1:35111508-35137707 GCA_037367295.1 Apogon hyalosoma | reverse complement strand
TTCATTCCATGTTTTCTGTTCTGTCTGTTTTAGTCACATGATCCACACAGGAGTTAGGACTGGATTGGATAAACATTTTTTTTGATGACTTTTGATGGTCGAATAATTTTTTCTGCGACTATACTACAGAAGTCTGAAATACAAAACATGTCCCACATTACGACAATCCACCCTACATATTTGAGTGATTGAAAAAAAAAACCAAAAAAAAAACAACTGATGAATAACGTCTTGATTTACGCTCATGAATGTGTTTTGTGAGGCCACTGTAGTCTTTATGTGTGACCTTTGGACATCCGATCAGTTGTGGCGTCCAAATCAATGTCTCCACTGCAGAAAAACATTCAGCTATCCTCTGATCTTGGACAAATTGTCAACTCAACACCTCCATCCTCCTCCATCGCTGTCACATACAGTGCATGAATCCATTAAACACATATTCACATGTTCTCACCTGAAATGGCGTACTCTCCATTAGGCGACGCCACGGTCACAGCAGATGCGTTTCCGATGCTCTCCACCGGACCCAGGCCCACGTGGTTACTGAAGCTCAGGACATGCCAGCCCATCACCTTGGCCAGCTGCTGAACTGCATGAACCTGATGCTGAGACATCTGCAGCGACACAAGGAGCAAACAGGAAGTACAACCGGTCTGCGGTCAGTAACAACAACCACGAAAAATCTAACCATGACCGTTGAACACCGCCGTACCTGAGAGAGGAGGAAGTCCTGCAGCTCCTGTTCCTGGTGGGACAGTGTGATGACACGCCCGTCTCTGTGCACCACCCGGATCTGCTCCACGCCGATGTTCAGCTGCAGCTGGATGGACCTGGACGCCAAACACAACTTAGACTTAGACAAACTTTATTGATCCACAAGGGAAATCACTTGGTCACAATAGCTCAGTTGCATACAATAACGCTCGTGAAAAAACACTAGGGAAAAAAAAAGTGAAGAATAGAATTCACTGACAAAGCAGAAAAAATACAGCATTTGCATGTGTACAAATCTACAGGTTTAACATGTTCCTGTGCACCACACTACAAGCACCATTTAACATCAGGTGGAATTAAACCAAACACTGAGACGTCCAGTACTGTGCAAAAGTCTCTTTGCTAGATTTGAGTGAATTTACATATTTATTTCTCAGTTTCAATATTATAAGATAACAGAAAAATGCAGGAAGTGTGCGCACAGTATTAAAAACAACACAAAAAGATCAGATCTAAAATGCTTCTGCAGGCAAAAGGTCCGTACTGGAAGTGACCTCCACTTATTTATTTATCTTGTACTTTCTTGGGCTGACTGTCTTAAATGTTCTTTTGTTATTTTATCCAAACTTCCTTCAGAACATCACAGAATTTGACTTGCTAATACAGCACATTTAATGGTTGCCTGAGACTGTTGCACAGTACTGTACAACATCATAGTCAGTTTCCTGCCAAAACCTAAACACAATACATGATTTATAAATAACCTGCAAACTGGTGCCTTTTGTTTTGCAAATACGAAATGTACCGAACAAATAAAAGCACAAAAACACATTTTACAGACAGCTTATTTTTTTTCCATTGCATGAAATTCATCCTGCACAAGTTAGTGGCATTACAGCAAGTTCTGCATTTATTTATTTTCAGACTTTTGAAGAATTGCATGATGTTGTTGATAGTTTCAGCTCATTTCTACAGTCAAACTACTGCTGCTCGATTTCACAGTTGGTAAGATTTGCATTTTTTAATTAAGATGAGTGTTACATCTATGAATTTGTAATTTTTAACCAAAAAAAAAAAACAAACAATGTGGGTAATATCACTTCATCTTTATTTATGTGAACATAAACTTAAAAGTAGGTGCATTATTGATTTGGGCAGCGCTTGAACTGTTCTTACATTGACCATGGAACCACCTGCTGTTGTGCTGGGGAATTACTCAGGACATTTGTGAGAACATTTAATGAAACTTGCATTATATTTTTGTTTTTGAAGTATACAGCTTTCCCACCTGTATGTTGTTGCTGTAGAGTTATGTAATGAATATACCTAATGTATATTTTTGTACTTGCAAACCTCACTGTTAGTGAATTTTAGGCCTTTTTTTTATATTTTAGCATGAACATAGCTCTATATAGCTAAATATAAATCTGCTGCAGAGGTATCAGCTGTAATAACTCCACTTCTGTGTCTTTTTCTGCCTTTGTTACCCCTCATGCATCCCCCTATCATGTCTTTTTCTGTACTTACTTGCAGATCTGCTCATAACCCTGAGAGGTGATGAGCACCTTGACACTGGATTCATACACATCATTAATATTGGACCAATGAGCCTGGATCTGGGGGTCTTCGATGCGACTGGCGAGGCTGTCGATGGTCCGCGCCGTCCTGGAGATAAAGAACATGAACTTTTTTATTTGGATTTAGTAAAAAAAAAAATCAATCCTTTGATGATATTTGACATTTGAGACCTTTATGTAGGTGTCACTGAGAATCTTCAATCATAAACCTGCCTCCTTGACCTGATTAACACGCAGTCGGTCAAAAGCTGAAGTTACCTGCTGCGTAGGAAGATGTGTTTGGCCTGTTTGATGATCTTCTCCAGCAGCCCTTCATTCTGCTGCAAGTTTGAGATTTCAGCTTTGTCGTAGGCCAGCGGCCCCGCCAGCCGCAAGCGTTTGTGGCCAAAGGGGGCGCTAGCAGGGTGGGGCATCACCACAGAACTCAGCTGCTGCTTGTGAAACTGGAAACAAGGAGATTTTAGTTTAATTTTCTGAACCTTACAGTAAAATGTGCAGTTTTTATTCCATATTCTTGAAGTGCTGTCAGGCCATCAGAATACAGAATTACAGATGGACAACCTCGGACCAAAACAGCTGGACTTCAATCTGCCCAAAACAGGCAGAAGGCAACCTGTATTCTTTTATGGTGCAAAAATATTTAAATAGTTTGTATTTTTGTATTTTCAGACCAAGTACAGGAAGATATGCAATGCTGCCAATACCAAGAGATAATAGATAAGATAAACAAAGCATAGGAGGTTAAAATGAGCTGGATTAACCACATGCCAACCTCAGATGCACACCAGTCTATAAACCAGTCCAAGCCAAGCACAAGGAGATGCGGCACGTGGACGATGACGACAGGACATGGTAAGACATATGTAACATTACGGTGTTTAGTCTGGCACCAAAACTGAATGTGAAAGGAAAACTAATTGGACCAAATGTATACAGGGTGTCCCAATCATTTGAGATGCCCGTATCATAGTGACTATTTGGTCAGGAGAAATGATACTTATTAGGATTTATTTTGGACATAAAAATGTTTTATTCTACAAATTTCAAACGAAAAATTCTGGGGGATGGTAACGTTATAATGTTCCAAAGTGATTCCAAATGTTCAATGTGTGCGCTGCCTGTGATGTGGCACACATCCAGTCGGTAGTGGAGTCCTTTTTTTCCAACACAGCCTTCCTCTTGAAACTTCTTATGCCACATCCAAATCTGCTTTCCTGTTGGTGCTTGTTTATGAATTTTCTAATGAATTCACGTTGCGCATTCACATTTGACTGAGTTTGAGCATACTTCAATACACAGAACGCCTTTTCTGTTGCAGTAAACGGCATGTCTATTCCCGAAAGCAGAACAATAAAAATGATTACACTTTTTTGAGCAAAAAGAGCAAACAAATTTTAAACAAATTATTAGGTGATGAAATGATGTCAAATTTTGTGGGACACCTTGTTTAATGTATAAAATGTCAACCTTGGACTTTCAGCTGTGAAAACATGTTTAGTCTGACATCTAATTTTACCAACTCCAATGTCAAAGTTCAAGATGGCTGCTGCTGTCAATATTAAAGAAACTGTGGTAATGTGTTGTCAGTTAGTAAGTGTGTTTTATGAAGTTCTTAGACACAGTCCTGTCCATTGTCTATCACTGTCTCTTTCCAACAGGTTTCAGTGACTGACAGACAAATGTAAGTGATTCTACAATACTTCTATATGTGTGGAACACCTTATTTGGAGAAAACATCCCTTATTTAAAAGGTAAAAAAAAAAAAAAGTGTGCAATCACTTGTAGTTCTTAGATGAAAACCACCCGCTCTGAGCCTCACCTCTCTCATCATTTGATGGAGGTTGTGTTCTAGAACATAGAGGTGGTCGTCTGGTTTTGGCTTCTCTGGAGACGCTCGATGATTTTTCTTCTCTCCCGTTGAGTGGCAGAGTGAGATGGACAGCTGAAGACCTAAAAAGGCAGATGGCAGGAGCACAGTAGATGTGAGTGCGTTTGTTTTTTCTTCCATATGTGTTAACACAGGAGTAAATGTCAATTAACGTCTTAACAGGGATACTCTTCCAGGTTAATATCTTGCATCATAACCTAAATTTTTTTTATAAAATAACTACATTTTTGTTTAACATTATGCAGGACTGCAAACACAGTCTTGCCTAATCTCACTGATAATAATGTAGAAAACCAAAAATGTTTTTATTTTATTTTTTGGGATGATTTGAAAACACTGATCAAGTTGGTTTAGAGTCCTGACAATAAAGTAAAACTGGAGATATAGTGGAGTATAAAATGCCAGAAATTGTTATAAACTGTGCACTTTGATGGATGTATTCAGCAACAGACACGTCATTAATATCAGTCTGACCTGGGAACGGCTGCGAGATGATCTGATTCTTCACAACGATGTGAGGGATCTGTGATTTAATCTGGACAGCTTCTCTGGACAGTTGGGCAAAGATTTCCTTACAGAGCAGGACGTTCTGAGCCGCCTCCAGCTTCACGTGCCATGGCTGAGTACCTGGACGCAGCAGCGAACAGAAACCATGGAGGTAAGATGAGAAGTTTAAAGAAAAGGAAACAATGACATGTGCTCACATCTGTCCATGAATGTTTGTCAGATGTCATTAGGGATTTTTTTTTTTTTTACATTTTCTGTCAACTTTTTACTATATATTATTAAATAAATGCCTCCCTAGAATAACTGCAAAGGAATTAAACAAGTAAAACAAGAAAGCATTTAATGACTTTTTTTTTTTTTTTTTTTACCGAGGATGTTAATGATCTCCTTAGATAAATGCAGTAATACATTTTGAATATATTCTTTGATCGATACCTGCTTTCGTTTTCGGCTGCCTCCGGAACAGGTTGACAGTTCCTAGATCACCGATATCTGGAGCTTGTTTCTGTATAGACACCTTAAAAGACACAAGTGTATGAGTAAAAAATAAATACACACACACAAAACTGTTTGCAAATGGAAAAGGGACATCGAAATGAAAATGCGGTTGCTTTATCTTGTTTCGGTCTCACCTTGATGTAAGCCGACCCCTCCAGATCGCTGGGGATCTGGACGTCCAGGGGGCAGTAGTCTTCTGGGATCTTCTTGTCCAGATCAATGTCTGTGTTCTTGATCACCTCAAATGTGCCGTGGTGAGGAAACAGGGATCCTGTATGGATAAGTGGTGGTTACTAGAGTTGTCCAGTTGATGTGATTTCATTAATTATCCTGTATGTAACGTGGTGTCTGACCTGCACTCCGGTAGCTCAGATCTCCCAGGATCTTGTCTCCCACTTTGCGGAGTTTCCACTGTGAACGGAGTCGCAGCAGCTCTGAGTTGAAGTCCCTCTGCCTCCTGTTCTCCTGGTTTTCTGCCACTGACTTACTAAGCTTCTCTGCTCCCTTCAGGAGGAGCTGAGCTGCTGTGGCCAAAGACTTCTTCTTACTGATCAGCTGAAACACCTGTGGGGTCTGTACAATGGCAAGAAACTACCAAGTTAATGTGTGTAAGACTAAATGAAATGCTTCAGGTTTTCATACAGGCATGTCACCACTTCTGTAGGAGAATAGTGACATTTCTGAGTGGTTCACCTTCCCAGCTGTTGGATCCTGAGACACAGGGTCCAAGGCCATGTACTTCTTCTCCTTCACCACGCTGAGAACATCGTGCAGTACACACATCTCCGTCAGGGCGCTGCGCAAGTTGTTTCGGACTGAGTCCCATGGCCAAAGAGAAGGCTGGAACTTCAGAGTACCTGAGCAGGAAAAAAGCTCATGTTTCGTATCATTTCAGTAAATTTTTGCACTGCTAGTTTCTGTCTTAGTTTAGTTTTTATAATAACTAACTATAACTAATCTAGCAGTTTAAAGTTTCAGTTTCTGTTCAAGTCACACTGAGAGAATTGAAACACCAAGCTGAATCCCCATTTTAAGTACATTTTGAGTAGCTCCAGAAATGTATGACTTATGTAAACTTAAAACTACACAACAGACAGACAGATTTATTTATATATGCTCAGCTAAAGATTGAGTCAGACTATAAATTAAGATAAATAAATTAAATGTATTTACTTGCCAGTACTTTTAAATTAGAATCCCTTCAATTTAATGTGACAACTGTTATTAAGTGTTACTGAATAATTATTTAATTGTACTTTCATTCCCTTTAACTACAAGTAGACAGTTCAACAAAACATTTATTAGTATATTTGATTAGTAATAATTAATATCTGCTGTGGATTCATATCAGTAGAACTCTAACACACAATACCTTCTTCTTCCTCAGGTTCCTGCTTGCCCCACTCACGGTCCCTGGCTTCCCCCTCAGCTCCGTCCTCCTCTGAGTCTGAGCCTTGGCTGAAGTCAATTCTTTGAGCCAACTTGGCCAAGTTCTGAGACATAGACAGAGGGGGGACATACGTCTCTGTACCATCCAGGGCCACTTCTTGCACCTGCTTCTCACAGGAAGATTCGATGCTGACCCTGACTGCTGGGCCACCAGACATGATGATGAGGCTGAGGTGAGGAGGGCAGAGCAGCAAAATAATTCAGAACATTATTTTCTGTGCAGACAATATGAGAAATAATACAATGATCCTGTGATGTTTTGCACCAAGTTTCAGTAAATACATGTGAAAAGTTTTCTATGTGAGCTACTTTTTGACAGGATTTAAAGTCATGGCTATATCCATTCTGAATCAGGCATCTGATTGGTAACATCAGAATCTCAATATACCCACATACACTGCTAATACAGTTAAATCATCTTTAGAGGGGAAAAAACATCTGATAAACCCTGACAGTGATGGACAGCTGTGAGCACAGTCCAGACCTGAGATTTAAAGAAACTGAATGGGATCATCTGGTCCAGATCTAAATAAGGGCTCTGTAAAGTTCTGAAGAAAACATTGCATCATTAAATTTTAGTTCTTGTTTTCATAACAGTGCACAGATCTCCTGTATTTTCTTGATTAATCCTACAGAAACAGTTTAATACGCTCATTATAATACGTAGTTGCCACCTTTGCACAGCACTATACATGAAAATCTAAGATTTATCATTAGTCACCGAAACGATTTAAATATTTAAGTAACCAGTAAGTTTAACTGATATTGTTTACACTAGGCTGCGTTTGTCTATATCTGGGTTTGTTAGGTCGACAAGCTAGTGTTAGCCCCTTTACTAGTCAAACAAATTCAACAAAAAATAAAAGAATTCCGAGGAAATACTGAAAATAACAAGGTTTTAGTGTAAATCTCTGTTTGTCTCACCTCTTGGATCTACTCGAGATAAACGTTTAATAGAGTAATCACGAATCTTTTGCTGTATTTTCCACAGATCCGTTGAATGGTTTCTTCTTCTGGTGTGTTATTCTTCTTCGGTGGTAGCATTGTTCTGCATTAGAGCGCCGCCATTGGATGTGGAATAATTACTACGAAAGCAGTTTAAAAAAAAAAAAAAAAAAAAAAAGAATAAAACCAGAATATCCTTCTAATAATTCCTCGCGTTCGTGAAGCCTAAATAAATATCGTATAATCTTATGTTTTGGTGATTTATTCAGAACTGCACTGACATTAAACCAGTTGTTATTCGGTTCACTAAAGCTGATTTGTGTGTGTTACCGCCCCCTATCGGCCTGGAATAAGGAACTGTTGCTACACAGAAACGTTACTAAACGTGATTTAATATACCAGTTTCCAATTTAATCAAAAAGTGCTTCCACTGAAGAGTTTCTTATCAAAATTCCTAAATTAGTGCCAAGCTTTATTTAATCAAGTATTATTACTCGCTTCCTCCGCTCTTTTCTCCATCAGCCACCGCGGGCGTTTTAAACGAACGGAAGTGACGTAATAGACAAAAAGGTTCACCCGTGCTTTGGGTTGTCACGGGTTTCGGCTGTTAAACAAAACTTTTTGGGTAATTTGTCACCCGCTCGAGTTTAACCTGCTTATTATGTCATGTTTTTTTTGTAGTCTCTGTAAATATTCCGTCGAGTTTCTGAATGGCGGGATGAAGCTAGCTAGCCTTCACCCGCAGCGCAGGTGTTTGCTAATCGCTCAGTGGTTTGTTTTGGGAAATGTCCGCGACCGTTTCTGGAGACAATGAAGAGAAAAGTGGCCAAATTAAGACTGAGTCCCAACGAAGAGGCTCAGCTGATACGAGAGGAGCATGAAAGGAGGAGAAAACTGCGAATACAGCAGGTAAAAGCCAGAATAAAAAGCAGCGTTTAATGTGTCGTCACTGCTCCAGCTGTGCTCAGTGTTTGTGATTAGCCTGCTAACAGCTAACAGCTACCTGTGACACTGATGTTAGAAAACAAGAGGAGATTTTCTTTATTTTTCACTCCTGGTGTTTTCTTCTCCTGAATGGTTCCTCCTTAGCTTTATTACAGATGTACAGTGTCTGAAATGCCTTGATAAGTCATACTTCAAATCTGAGCTCATATTATTCCAGTTCAGCTGATCAGTTTACACTTTAAGTCGTCAGCTTAACACAGCATCATTTTACTAAATCATATTCGCACGTGTCTAGTGTTTGCCATGTTCTCAGTCAAGAATAATCTGGTTTCTTCCATTTTCACAGGACCAAACAAATCTGCCTTTAAACCTGTGAATCTAACGCATATGAATCTATAAATGAACATAATATGTCTTGTGTTTTACCAAGTTGTATAGATTTACCCAGGTGAGCATCTGAAATAAGAGTCAAGATTGTCTTTTGTGTTATTTATTCCTGCAAGAAGATGAGGCAGACACAAAGTGCTATGTAGTCTATAGAATGTGTTACAAAGGAGTAAGAGAGTTAAGTGACTTGAAGGTGTTTGAGCAGAGAAACTGTGAATGAAACAGTTTCAGTAACTGAGATGTATTGGATACAGGTCATATCAGTTGTATGAAAAGACAGTGTTTAAGGACAAAGGGGCAATCTGCGAGGAAAGACAGAAGCAAATCAAAGGTTTTCCTCGACATTTGACACTTCAAACAGGTGCGGGAGCAGCAGAGGTACATCGCGCTGCGGATACGCCAAGAGGTCGAGCAAAGACGGCAGCGTGAGCTAAAGCTGCTGGAGGAGCAGTTAAAGGGAGACTGGGACCAACAGCAAAGAGAAAAAGTTCACACATTGCAGAGGTTGTATCAGGAGAGCCTTCAGCTTCTCGGCCAGGGACACAGAAGCGCAAAAGAAAATGTAAGATAAAACTGAAGCACAGCAGCAGTGAATTTGGAATGCAGCAGTGGAATAGATTTTCGGGACATTCAGGCTCTTCTTTTTCCTCTTTGTCTTAAGGAACCAGACTTGGCAGCCATCGCTCAGAGGGAGAGGGAAAATCATTCTAAAGCTGAGGAACGTTATCGGGAAGCCCTGAAGGAGCTCAAATTACAGAGGCTCAGAGATCATGAGAAGCAGAGCCGGTAAGCACAGTCATGAATATGGCCTGAAAGATATATAGGCCTATATGTTTTAATTATCCTAACTGAGTGATTTACTTGTTGTTAGATCCATTAATGCGAGGAAAAAGGCACTGCAGGCAGAAAAGGAAAGATCTGCGAAAGTGGCCAGCCTCCCACCGCCTCCTCCAAATCCACTTCAGGTGATTATCCAGTTTCCAGTGGTGTGATTTATGGGCCACTGCTATTTTAGAGCTGTCTGTCAGCTGAAAAAATAGTTTTATTAAATGTACAGAAATTCTTAAAGTCTGCCTGAATTGGAACTTATAAAATATGCTCCTTTAGCTTTAACTGTTTAAATTTTATGAATGCAAACTTTGAAACATCCTTTTAAGGAACCAGATGAAGTAAAACATTTCTTTCTTGTTTAGTTTGTTGGATCCAAGGCGCCGCATGTTGTCAAAAAATCTGATGTGAGCGCCTATGCTACCACACATTACCACATGCCCGAGACCATAGTGGACAGAGAAACAGACACATCACAGGTGAGGCTTCTAGTTACTTTTCAAAGTTAGCTCTGTACCTAGTCTCTCCTTCTTATACGAGTGTTGTCTAATCTGTACCTGTGTCTGCAGCCAAATGCCCATGAAGAAGCTGAACTGGAGCTGAGGAGGCTGCAGGATGTAAAGAGGGATGAAGAGAGGAGGAGAGTGGAGCAGCTGGAGAAGGCTCGTCTCAGAGGGAAGCAGGCGCTGAGGAGGGAACAGCTTGTGCAGGTACTGATTCAGAAAATGAGATTACCACATTAGCCAGGTTTATTTTGGTCAGACTGACTCTATCTCAGTTTATTCAGTTCCATGAAGTAAATCCAATAACTTATGCTGTGAAACTGTTCTGGTCTGGACTGGGCTCACTTTGAACTGTTGGTTAACCTGAGTACTAGTTAAAACTGACTCCACAGGAAGGGTTACTCTGTGCTGAATTACTGCTATAGTGTCTAGCACTTTTAACCACTACAATGAGGGGGGTATGTAAAATGATGTGAGTATTTTTAGGACTCAAGGTACTTTTGTTGTTTGGTTTTATCTTTTTTAATCTGTTTTTTTTTGTCTATTGTACGTTTAGCTTTTTTGTTTTCTTTCTTTCTGTCTAATCTCTGTTTTCTGTCAGGCTGATGAAGGTGATGATGATGTACTTGTAACAGATCTGACATTAGTTTTGCGTCTGTCTCAGGATCGGGATCGGCTGCTGGTGGAGCTGGAGCACATGCAGCAGACTGACCTGCTGAGGAGGAGACAGCAGGTGTCCCAGATGCCTCCACAGATATTCCAGCCTCTGTACAAGAGACAGGAGACCAGGGAGGACTTCCAGAGGGAGATGGAGTTTGCCTTTGAGGACATGTACACTGGAGAGAGAAGTATGAATGACTCAGAGTTTAGTGTCTTGAAATATTAAATACTGAATGTTCTGCTTATAAAAACCTTTTTACTTAATGGAAGCTATACAAACACCCATCTGCTTTGTGTTTGATCCAGGGGTTAAAGGTGACCTGGTAGTCCAGCTGGTACCAGAGCCGCTGCCCACTCTGTCCACAGGCACCCAGGACCAGGATCTAGATGTGACACAGGACGAAATCCCCACAGCAGAAACTGATACCTCACACCATGACACTGAGCATGAAGTCAGAGGATCTGAGCAGGAAACATCTGCTCAAGGTGAAGAGAAGAAACTGTCATGTACCATCTGACTCATCAGTAATAGTGAAGTCTGTCGTACAGGGAGACATGTTGCTTATTTCTCTGAACCTGCAGCAGAGTCCGTCAGACCTCCTCCCAGACAAGCGCTGAAGAAGCTGCTGGATCGTATCAGGAGTCAGAGAAACCAGCAGACTGAGCGCAGCCGTCATTTTCCTGCAGCCATTGGACCTGGAATCATGACGGATCAGATCCCAGAGCGGGACTCAACCATTGACACAGGTTCTCTGTCCAGTGACGAGAAAGAAAACCCTCCTCCTGTCAGACCTGACTCCCCTCCAGGTGGGTTATTACATCCCATAATCCCATAGGATATGCATATAGAGGTTTTTAGTCAGATTTTGGTCGTGATTTTCTTCTCTGTTGCTGTGTTATTTTTACAGGTGTTACAGTTCGCATATTTTTGCAGACCTTTGTTTAAATGCTATAAACTTTTGTGGGGAGATTAGGAGGAATATTGTCAGTTTTTAGAATATACAAGAAATATATTCATTCATTAGGGTTATTGGCTTATTATGTTTTCTCTGTTTTTGTCACTTTTGTTTCCTCTTGTGTTTTATTCATCTCAGAGGGTTAGAAAATTCAGGTGTTTTATTGTCAGTTTTTTTTTTCTTTCACTCAGCATCAGAGAGTATTGAGGCGTTACCTGCAGCAGATGTGATGATTCCGGATGAATTCACCAACCGAATGCAAGAATTTGACGAGGAACGAAAGAAACGGGTAAATGCTAATTCCCATTTATAGGATTCATTCTAAGGACTCATATTTACCTGCATCCAACATGAATGTGTGTACGTATTCTATATATATTGGGACTGATCTCATTGTTCACCTTGTACTCGGTCTGTTTGTGATTGGGCAGATTATTGATGCAGGTGGTTTTAATTACATACTTGGTCCAGTTTCAGACAAAGGCATCAGTCAGGGGTCTGTACCGTTTCACAGAGGACTAGACAGCTTCTCTTTTTGTGAAATGAATATCCCTTGGGTAAAGATTCTTTTTGTGAAAGATGGACATCAAACCGAAGTTGAAGACAAAGGAGGGTTGGTGGATGTTTGGTCTACATCCACCTGAGGAGCTCAGGTGCAAACAAACTGCAGCTGTTTCTGATCCAGTAACTGTAACTGCCATTGGATAAATGTTATTATACTGACTTTAATTCCAGATTTAAAGTCTCAAACTGCATCATCTGTTTGATTTATGCCTTGCCAATGAAAGCAGGTCACTGTGCTGAGGAGGGGATGGTGTTTGTGACGAGCCTTAATGTAGAAAAGTTTTGCTGTGTTGTCTGATTATGAAACCTTTTTCTTGGTCCAGGATGAGGAGCTGGAGAGGGAGAAGCAGAAGCAGATGGTTTTGCTGCAGGAGCTGGAGGAGCAAAAGGTCAAACTGGAGCAGATGCTGCTTGAGGCCCAAAAGGAGAGGGAACATCTGAAGGCAGCTGTGACACAGACACAGAACCTACCTGTTGAATTAGAAGAAACTCCAGTCCATGATCAGGAAGACACCTCTGTCCGCAGTGGGCGGTCCCCTAAGGTAGGTTATCACATTGAATTTGTCTTTTGTATGTGGTGACAAAATAGAAATATTATGATTTTTACCTCTGATTAGTAAAAACAAAAAACAAACTCTGTCTAATTTATGGTTTATTCTTAGAGATTTGATAACTAAAATATCCTGAAACTCTACAGCTGGTGCCTCCTGTAGATGAAGATGGCCACACCAGAAGGATAAGAGAATATCAGCAGCGGCTTCTTGAACAAAACAGGTGAGAGACTCAATCTTGTCTCTCAGTTACTGCCCTATGAATGTGCTGTTTTATTTTAGGACAATGGTGAATTTAGGAAATTGAAGACAGAGTGTTTTGTCTTGTAGATTGACTTTGGTTAAGTTTTCTTCCCAATCGTTATTTCAGAACTCACCAGAGATCTGTTGAAGTTGCTCGTCAGCGTCTGGAGGAGTACCAGCGAGCTCTGAGGATTCGTTATAACATGTCTGCTGTTGGACCTCCAGGCCTTGTTCGTCCTCCTCTGCACTGGACTAAACCTTCTGCACACGTCTCACCTCCTCTGGACCTTCCCACGATCCCTACAGTGCCTTCGTATGTTTATTCCAAACCACAAACCTCTGCTGATGTTCCCACAAGAGACTTGGACATTTCAGCTCCACCTCCCCATCCTCATGGTCTGGCTGTGAATCCTGAATCCAGGCTGCTTCCAGATCCAGTCCAGATTATTTCAGACAGTTCCACAAACCAGAGAGTTGACGTCGCTGTCCAGGTGACGGACAGACTAACAGAACACCAGCCTCAACAAAAGTCCCACAAAGTCCACATGACACAAGTCTCAACTCCAGGCGCTCCCCTCCCGACGACCACTAACCCCATCCGGGCCATTCCAGACCAGGTGACTGTTCAACCTGTTTCTGCATCTCGTGGTTCCCTTCAGACCAGGTCTCTGAGCTCCAGAGATGATGATATAGAGTGGCAGAGACTGGAGCTGCAGGAAGTCAGGAGGCGGATGCTGGAACAGAGGGAAGCGGTGGCATTGCAGCAGAAACAGCAGGAAGAGGACAGACGGAGACCGGAAGAGAGACGACAAGAGGAGATGCAGACGATGAGGCAGCAAAAAGAGACGCTGCAGGCTTTAATTAACGCTGATGCACAAGTGAGTGACATACAGAGGGAACAGTAGCCTTTAGTGTGGGGTTCAGCTTGAGCAAAAATAAGAACATAGATAATTTTTCTTTCTTTCTCTTCTTTGTTTCTTTACTCCTTCTTTCTCATCTACAAAGTGTCCATCTGATTTGTCCTCTGTTTTAAAGATACCGTCACGGTTTCCTTTACAACTCGTCACATTTTGTCTTCTCCAACGAATGGCAAATAAAATTCAAATAATGAAAGTTAATTTTCTTAAAGAAGGCTACATTTTCCTGAATCATTTAACAAATGAAATCAACCCCAATGGAGGTAATTTTTAGTTAAAACCTTTATGTCCTCAAACAGGACAGTTGAATAAAACTGTAAACCTCAGTTTCATCTCACTCAGTCTGTCCTTTAGAGTTTGTGTGTTTGTTTGTTTATTTCGAATATAACATTAAGACCAAACAACAAAAGAATTATTTAAAAAGAAAGTCAAACATTCGAAAAGGAGCGGGATGAAGTTTAACTTTTAATCTCCCACCCCCTTACCTCAGCCTTCTGTGGCATTAAACCCACTGGTTAAGAGTTAATTTTCCTCTACTCACTTGTGGTTTTAAGATTATACATCACATATGGTTCTATACTGTAAAACTATTTTTGAACATTATGATCCTAATTTGGGTTTATATGATTTGTGAACAGGTTTTCTGTATACACTAAACCTAATATTGTGAATATCGCTAATTAACCTGCCCTGGAAAATGAATGACAGATGTTTCATTCATTCTTGTGTATTTTCTTCCCACAGGTGCCTCCAGAGGCTGCACCTGAAGTGTTGGTTCCAGAGGATGTTAATCAGACCCGCCTCAAACTCCTGGCATCTCTTCTGAAAGCTATAGAGGAGTCCAACGGAGGAACTTTATCTCACCTAGAGGAGCCTCAGGAAGAAGCCAAAACCCCTCCACAGCAGCCGTCCACCAGTGGTAAGACCGGATAAATACAGATTTTACACCCTTACATTTCTTTATTTTCCCTTTCTCATGGATACAGGGTCATACACTGTAAACATGGGATCGTTAAATACTCAGTTCTGATTGGTCAGAGATGTTTTTCTTTTCTGCGCATCATAATGTTGCTGTAAATAACATTGGTTTTGAACAATATCTCAATAAGTTTTGAATATTTCAGCATCAGCTCATTTCAGACATCCAGGAATAACAACTTTTGCTAACTCCACAATCTAACACTAGATTATCTGTAATTATAGAAAGAAATTACTTGTATAATGACTTGTTTTAGATCAGTTGTGCCCTTTATTTTCCTTGCTGACCTCTGAATATTCATTTTCGTTTTGTAATCTTAAATGTTCAGCACTGATGATACGCAAATGCAAAACTGTCAATCAAGCTTTCAGCTGAAATCGGCACAAAGCTAATTATTTTTCATTTTGTTCCTCTGTTAAGGTTCCGTAACCCAGATCAGGTTTCCTGCTGGACCCGCCCCTGTCACCATCATTCCTCCTCCTCGAGCAGTGAAGCCGCCAGTGACCCGAGTTCGTCTGGGCATCATGGAGACGGAACAACACGAGCTTAGCGTGATTCAAGAAGTGGAGACACCGGTTAATGTTAGTCAAACAACAGGTCAGCTCTTAGCCCCGCCCCCTTTGTTTTGTGGTGTTTGCTGCCTGTTGGACTTTTACATCTTACATGTATGTAGTCTGTGGCATTTTCAACATCTGTGACAGATGTTCTAACAGAAATAAAATATAGCAAATAGTTTTGAAATATCTGAAACAGATAGAAGTTACCTTTGACATTATTAATAGGGTTTCTGTGGGTCATTAAAAAAGCATTAAAAGTCATTAAATAGATTTTGTAAAAATGAAGCCCTTAAATGGCATTAAAAAGCATTCAATTTGATGTCCAGAGGCATTAAAAAATTGAATACACTTGATGGGGAAAAAAAGCATTGTTATTCACGATTAATTTTGACTATATAAACATTTAATAATTTTGATCGTAAGTGTAGTGTGATGATTGACAGGTGGAACCCTTTAATTGGCTATTGTTTATGGCTGATTGCATGAAGTCACAACACTAGATGCTTGGTATGCAACATACTGTGAGCGTGCTCATGTTGTAGCGAAAGAGCGGAGGGAATATGCAAATTTCAGCAGAAGTGATTGGAAGAGGAACTATTCAGAACCTGGTTAAAGCCTGTGGACGGTAAACTGTCATAAAACTATATATAAAACTGTATCTGCAGTTGGACATGGGCATTAAATTAGTTTAAAGTGGCATTAAAAAGGACATTAAAAAGCATTAAATTAGATTTGCCGATACTTGCAGAAACCCTGATTATGCAGCGTTCGTGTCAATAATGAAAACAATCCCTTTATGTTTAGAGGACATCTAGTGCTGGACTTTTAGGTTAGAAATACAGGTAATACCAGCTTTTTTGCTGCATCTGAAAGGGTGAAAGACCTTCCATACTTGGGTATAATTGGTCAGGTCACAGAGTGAAGGGTCATCTGTCTGGTCCAGTTATGTCCCATGGGACCTTATTTCAGAAAATAATTGTATTGCAGTCAGTTGAGAGAGACAAGTAGAATTATTCCATCAGTTTTGCATATGTTTGTCTGTATAAATGTAAATTTTACAGGTACAGAAAGTGTGAGTTTGTAAAACTATTAAAGTATCAGACTGTGAAAGCCTGTAAATATAAAAACTACATACCTGAAAATCATGGAGGTGACATCATCGTAACTGTCTGTCCATGAGTCTGATGTGTGTGCAGCTTCAACATGATCAGACTGGATGAATTTTCACCTCCTTTAATGCTTTTTCACCTCAATCTTGAAGATTGAGGTAAAATATGCAGAGGTAACTGCTGTTTTAGGCTGTTAGTGAAATGTGTTATATCCATTGAGCTGTGAAATGTAAAACTAGAGATTTCTTTACTATTTTAGACACAAACTGCAGCTTTCTTCGCTTGTAAAATTATCTTAGAAATTGACAAACACTGTATGTATAAATGGGAATCAAAGAGGATAAAAAAAACATTCATCTCTCAGTGACTGTTCATTTTTTTTTTTTTTTTTTTTAAGTTTAGTCTCGTGATGCACAGTAGAAGGGGTGGGACTTGGCCAATCCTGATTTAGCCGTCAGTGTGTTGAATTAACTGTTACTGCCTCCACTTTAGGTCCAGAGGATGATGTGAAAGTGCTGATCAGTGCTGTGAGCCGAGATGCTCAGGAGTCATCGGACTCGTCCGTGGCCTCAGTCAGAACTCCCATGTTTCCCAGCAGACGACACCTGACCGTCGAACGACTTCCAGGCTCTGGGACGAGCTCGATGACATCCAGCCCTTACATCTGGAGAGAAAGGTTTCTGTCAGGAGCAAGAACATCCCCCGAGTCCACAGTGTCTGGTATGAAGACGACTGGATGCACGACGAGCAACACACACAGGAAATATGATGGAAAATTAACACCTTGTCATCTTTTTTTCTTCAGATTCAGCTCTGAGTATCATCTCACCACTTTCCTCTGACTCTGGGAGAGGAGCCGATTACTCCGGTCCTGCCGTCACCAGTTACAGAGCTCTACAGGTAACTATGTTATCGTTCAGTGTGTTGACACAAATCTGTTCAACGTATGTATGTGAGTCCCTCTGAGGTTCACATGTTGTGGATCGATGATGAAAAATAGCCAAATCTGAGAGCTTGGACACTTGTGTCTCAAGCCAATGATTATCACTGAGAAGCTTCTGTGTGTGAGTGTCAGACTGTGTGTGGTTTGTGTGTTCTGTGTAAATGAGTGTGTGCAGTCTGAGTGTGTGTTTGTGGTTGTATGTTTGTGTGTTTGTCACTGAGCGATGATGTTAACTTTCTAGACCTGAAGTGTATTTAATATGAGTACATTTCATGATGGTTTCTACACTTGAACTGAGCTCAGTGTATCTACATGTATGAAAGGTTTAAGATTACACTGTCAACAATGGAGGCACTTTTTCAGATTCGCAGTTTTGATTCCATCTGCTGTGATGTTAGTGCTGTAGATATACAAGAACAGACACAAGATACACAAACAATGAGATCTTTATAACATAAAAATTCACACTGATTTTATTTAATTTATTTATTTTTATACTTTATTTTCATTTTATCAACAGACAATACAACACAGAAACTAGGGGTCACTGGTTGAACACAAAATATTTAAATGACACACAGTAGTAATTATGCATTGTTTTGTTTATAGTCCAGCCATTTTTTCCAGCGCTTTATGAAGATCTGTTCCTTGAGCCGTAGGTAATAAGTCAGTCTTTCGATAGAGTAGATTTCCTCTATTATAGCCACTGATCCTCATGGGGTGCATCAGTTTTGAGCCAGTTCTTTGTAATGGCCTTTTTGGAAGCAATTATAAGAATTTTAAAGAGGTATTTGTCTTCTTTCTCTAATACATCTCCAGGTAGCAGTCCAGCAAAAAAAAAAAAAAAAAAAAACTCACAGTGATTGTATTTGTAATAGTTTGAAGAATAAATATTGACAATGATACTATTAAATTGAATAAATGTTTAATGACAAATTCACCAGAAAATAGTGTAGGATAGTGCGGAGAACTGCAACAAGTATAATAATAAAAACAGCCCGATCGTCTTTCATTTCATTTATTGCTTTATTTTACATGAACAGAGCTCATTCACAAGAAACATAAGGAACTTGAAATGAGCTAATGTTAAACACAGAGCTAATATAATCTGCAGCCTAAAAATGATGTAGAATGGAAAAAAATGTGAAACATTTATTAAACAGTGGGGGAAAAAAATGCAGTACAGTGTAACAGGCACCAGTCCATGATGTATTAAGTCTGTTCCACTGTGTATTCTTATCTCAACACTTTTGTTGTTTGTGTGTCAGGCTGAACACAGGACTCGTGATCCTGAATGTTTCTCCTCCACCACCATCTCCACCGGCAGCTACATCACCACTGATCCTGAACTAAACTCGGACCACGGTGAAGAACATTATCAACTCTGCAGTACTTTTATGATACTTTATTTTAACGTGTGCTGTGGATTAACTGTTGTTCTCACCTGTTTAGATAACTCTCCCTCCCACGGTCATGAAGACAAACAAGGAGCATGTTTACTGAATGTGTCCTCTCCGTCCGACCAAAGCTCCTGTGTTAAAGACGCCTCGGCTCCAAGTTTGTCTGACGTCGCCGCTGAATCCCTGTTTAACGAGAGCAGCATCCAGCGCATCATAGACCGATACACGAAGGAGCTGAACATCTCCCTCAGCACGGCTGGGAAAACCACAGGTAATCTATGAATTAATCCTTATGTGACAAGACAGATTTTTATTATTTCAATGACTTTCGACTTTATATTCTCACCTGGAAAAAGGAAAAGGAGGAAAGTTTGAGTCCTAAAAGCCTGTGAATAGCAGAGGAGGGGGTGACTTTAACCTTTTGGGTGGTTTTGTTTGTTTACATTGGAAATCTTTTAGTCATACAGAGATGCTTCAAGTTGCAAAACATTCAGAATTGGAAGTTTTTATCCTCCACAAAGAGCAGCACCGGCAGGATCATGAAATGGCCATTAAAACACAGGGTTCATATGGATGCTTGAAATCCTTGAAAGTGCTTGAATTTCAGTGTTGTGTTTTCAAGGTCTGAAAAGTTGCTGGAATTTTAGTTCAAGTGCTTTCAATTTTAACTCTGGGATGTGATTTTTTTTTTTTTTTTTTTTGCCTATCTTTAATAACTCTACCAGATTTGATGTCAAACCAAATCTACTGACAGAGAACTGATACATTTTGAAAAGTAAAACTTTATGTCAAAAAAGAAAATTAGCGTGTGTTCTCAGGTCGACCCCAGGTACATTTTTATCTTAATCTTTATCTCGGTGCAAGTGTGCCTGTAAAGCGCCAAGTGGCTTCCCTTTTGTTTGGATAAAAGTTTGTGTTCTCTTTTAATTTCTAAATGTTTTGCTATTATGAAATATAATTTTAGACGTTTATGAATTGTTTATTTTGGTTTTTAATTAATCATTGCACATAGTACAATAATTATAATAAAAACAAAAGAGGAATAGGCTAGAAGCAAAAGCTTATTTTTAGCCTATCCTTTTCATCTGATTCACTGCTTATGTTAAATTAAATGTGTGCAGCATCGACTTTTCATTATAACAAAAGAATCAACAACATAATATTGTAGCATAATCCAATGTACATCATTGTGATACAAAGTGAAAAAAAAAATCATGAGTATATGTATTCCTGTAGATATAGATTTGACCCCAGCAATAAGGTGCAGTGCTGGAAAAATTTGAAAATGACCCTTAAAAGTGCTTGAATTTGACCTTGAAAAATGTGTACGAACCCTGAAAACAGAAGCTTAATTGTGCCAAATCTTACAGAACCTCTGGGACTCGTGTAACCTGTGAGTCAGCGTTTGTTAATTGTGTTGATCTACAGGCAGTGAAGGCTCGTATACGGATGAGTCGGGCTCCTCAGTTTCCCAGAAGTCTCTGATCCGAGTGTCCCAGAGCGGAGAGGGTGAAGTATCTACAGGTCGTCGTGCTCCTCCCTCAGACTCAGCAGGAACACAGAGGACCAGTCAGGTGTTGATGTGGATATGTTTTATTAAAGAGAATGTAGTCAGACAAAACCTTTTAATCACAATAGAGACAGACTAAGATCATTTCTGTATATTTTTTGTAAACAGTACAATTCTCTGAACATAGACACACAGCAGTGCAAAATAATAAACCATACATGTAAAAGCGCAAATAATCAACTATATGCTGTTTAACATTAAATCGTAAAACATTTCTAGATAAAATTTCAGCCACCATTTTTAATCTTTCTATCTTCTTTTTCATCGATATATTATCCAGACATCGGTATTGTCGTATTCACTGATGTCACATATTCATCAGTCATTTATATTAAAGGGGTTTTGTCTGAATTATGATTGAATTTGTGTTTACGAAAGATAATGTGATGGACTGAAAGAGTTTAAAATTAGAACATTTTTTGTATTCATAATTATGATTTAACAAAAAAAAATACAGAAATAGAAAGTAACATCAGCATCAACTAAGAATTTTCATCATGTGTCATTACTTTTCATACCAACTGTGAAAAGTAACTTTTGTAATTTCTATCCTATGCCTTATTTTCTATCGGTAATAATAGTATTTATAATAGACAGTGAATGGAAATGTTCATAAACTGACATTTTCTTTCCAATTTCTTAAACTTTACTTGGTTTGAGACACATTTGGATGGAAACTTGACCAATGTAACTTTATTTATCAGAAGTACTCCACAAGTATTAAAGCCATTTCCAGATATTTTATTTCTCATTGCAGCGTGGCTCTTCTCAGTGATTATTTTAACAGTAACTAACCAGTGTTTAATTTTTTCTTCTTGCAGCCGTGGGACACGTCACTCAACCCAGTCCTGGATCACTTCTCCAGTGTGGATCTGTCCCAGGGTCAGGACTCGTTCAGGCCTCTGATTGGCCACCCAGCGGACCAGTCCTCCTGTCTGTTCGTGGACCACAGGGACTCGGCCGTGGAGCAGCTGGTCGGTCAACCGTCCGCCCACTCGTCCATGATTGGTCAGCCGCCGGGTCCAGCGCTGTCCCTGAGCTCGGATCACGGCGGCTGGGATTCCACGCTGAGTCGTATGATTGGTCGGCTCTCTCATCACTCCACCTCTCAGTGGCTGAGCGGCGGGGGGCGGGACCTCTTCACAGGTCACATGATGGAGCTGGAGCAGTCATCCACGTGGATGGGTGAAGGTCAGGAGGAGAGGATGAGGCCGCTGGTCGGAGAGCCGGACGAGTCTGCTGTTCAGATGAGTGGAAGCCCAGGTAAAAACACCGTGACGACGTAAAAAGTGAAAGATTACGATTCAGAAACAAAATAATACAAGTGGTGCCAGGCACAACAAGCCCCGCCCCTCACACGTATTGTAGCTTATTTTGGCATCGATCCAGCTGATGTCATCGTGTTTATGTGTGTGCTGATGTCAGCGTATCAATTGCCTCTATATATGCCAAGTCTGAAGTAAATTGAAACAAAATTGATGTTTTTACAGTCATGTGAAATTTTGGCCATTATAAGTAAATGGGGAGGGGGGATTGAAATGCATGAAAAATTTGAACTTTGACCTACTTTCCCCAAAATGTAATGACATCTATTCTGGGTCCCTGGAAACCTATTACCCAGATTTGGTATGAATTCAACAAGTAGTTTTGCTGCTACAGACATTTGATCCACCAGAGTCAGACTCCTTTGTATAGTTGTAGCTAAAAGTTTTAGGAATGACACAATTTATGTTTGTGCAAAATTTGCTGCCTAAGTTCTGTAAAAATACCACCTGGTTCTGAGGTACATCGAAGAACAGTTAGAAGTATTAAATAGTTTTCAGAGACTTTTACTGACAAATAAAATACATTTAAGCAAAGGCATTCCTCAGACTTTTGGCCGTGACTATATTCTAATCATTTTAAGACGTGTTGTGAATAAATAATGAATCAGAAACAGATGATTATGCTCAAAGCTTTACTCTGTGTGAGGGTTTTTGTATATATGTGTGTGTGTTTGTAGGTCTTAATGTGATCTTAGTGTTTGTGAATACTAGTTTGTCGCTGAGCTGTGATGTTTACTGACTAAACCTGACGTGTATTCATTTCACATTCATGATGGTTTCTACACTTGAACTGAGCTCACATCACAAACACGAGAGCTGCTGCTTAGATCTGTTGTTATTATGTGATATTTTTATTATATTTTTTAACAGTCTTTAAGGCATTAAATCAGATCCAAACTGACCAACAAATGAGCCATTTAAGCCAGCGATAAACCAGTTCCTCATATATTCTGTCTGGGCTTTTGATTGAACACAGCTTGCTCAGTTTTTAGCAACATTATCAACATCATTTGTAATGTTGGAATGAATAGAAGGAGGTAAATGTTTCTGTATCATCCTGTTAAGAACAGAATAGTATATGATTATTTTTATTTCATTTCTTTATGTATTCATGTAAAAAAAAAAAAAAAAAAAAAATCTGTTACAACTTTAATTAACAAATTTTTTTTTTTTTCTTTCATAGGTGATCGAACCCATGTGGATGTTGGCGTCTCGGCTCAGATCACTCCAAGTACTCATCCAGCGTTGGCTTCTGAGTCCTCGTCACACACCGACCCCAGGGTCAGTCCACATCCACAGGACCAGAGTCTGGATCTCCAGACCGGTCCAGAAGAACTGGACTCAGAGAGGAGTGAAGGTGAGGCTGACAACATGTTACTGGTTATAGTCGATCCCAAAATGACCTGATGTGTATTTTATATAAAGTCGGAGACAGCGGGTTGGTTTATGGTGTAACTGTGTTGGTACAGATGAATAAAACTAACAAAAATAATTCAACTTATAAAAATGACAAGTAAATTGGGCTTTCATTGATTAAGTTTGTTTTATTTAGTTTTCCACTGGAGGCAAATATTCACAGTGAACAAGAATATGTCAGCAAAATATTGGGCATTTTACTAAAAAATAATTTGTAAATCATATATGTTATGATGCACATAACATCACTGTAAAATATCAACGATGGCAGTGGCTGAAATATATCTTTTGTCATATAAAAGGTTATTTAATAATTGAAGAGCTGAAAGACCTCAGTTAGTCCTTTTTTATTCTTTAAGATTTGTTTTCCTGCACAGAAGGGGGAAAAAATAAAACAGAAAATAACTTTCAGCCTTTTTTTTTTTTTTAAACCAACATTCTTTTTATTTTTTCGACAACATAACAAGAAAACAGTTTGTTGGTTGGGGATAAGATGAGTAAATTCCACTTTATTGTAGTCCATTTTATGAACAAAAGACATTTGTGTTGAATTGAACAGTGTAGAGCGCTACAGTCCCCGTGTCCCCAGACACTTCCATCACGTCATATCTATTCATTACGTACTCATTAAAGGGTCCCAGATCTCATGGAAATTATGTTGATGTTTTACAAATTGTCATTTTAAATGTCCGTATCACCCCAGAATTTCACAATCTACGTTATTAGATGTCATTCATTCTTTTTCTCTATATGTTTTCTTTAAAATGCCCGGATAAACTCAAACTAATACTGAATAAAAACAAAAATTAGTCAGTTCTGCAAAGTACATTTAAAAATACAACTACTTCTACACAGAAAAATGATTACAATTCTTTAAAACTATGTAAACTATAAAAACTCAAATATTAGGTCTAGAAGTATTATTCTTATTTATGTATTTGTTTGTAACTGTCTTTTTGTGATTTCCTAATGAGACATTTGAGTCAAGGTCAGGTTTATTTATACAGCACATTTACTACAATCTAAAGTGCACAAAGTTCTGTACAAAGATATAGGTAAAAATACAAGATATGATGAAACAACTCAAAACTATATAGGGATATAAGATGTACTAAAACAGATAACAGATATATAATAATAGGATAAATAGTATCTAAAACCACAACCAGAGGATAAAACACTTGTGTTCCTGTACATTGCGCTCATGTCTGTTTCTCTTTCAGCGTTTCCAGCCTCTGACTCGTTCCACCCTCTGCCCGCTGAGGTCACACACAACGAAACCGTAGACCCCACCGTGACCTTTGACCTGCTGGGTCAGGGCAATGCCTCGTCTCCCACAGACCAGTCCGCTGACTCGTCCTCGCACTCTGAGGTCTGTGAAGGCAGCCCTGATCCTTCTGTGGAACAGCTGAGAGCAGAGGAAAGGTCCAGGTGTCTCCCAGATCCACATCAGTCCTTCACCGAGCTCCAAACGTCCCAGTGTCGCCCGCAGGACTCTGTCCTTGCGGCGTCTCCTGTGGACCGCGATGTGGAGGCGACGGCGCTGAATCTGTCTCGTCTATCAGTGTGTGATTCTACGTCTGGTATCGAGCTACCGCCGCCAGAGGAAGAACAGGACGGATCTGATAAGAATCTGGAAGAAACGTCCGAGCAGAAGTCAGACCTGGACGCTGGTGTCCCCGTCTCTGAGAAGATACTGGTAAGAAGATGTACTGGAACAGATGTTTTACAAACCTCCGAGTGTTAGGGAAAAGCTACGGAGTTCCCATGATCATAAAATAAATACATGGAGGTCATGAAATTAAGTAAAATCATCCCAAAATTTTCACTTCACTTTTTAAAAATGGTCGTGTAGAGATTAAAAACAAGAGTGTGAATGCAGATTTGACGATGCACCAGGGCTTTAATAAGACGTTATGAAATTCAGTCAGGATTTATTCAAAAAATCAAACATTTCAGAGAAATTAACCTAACTTTTGCAGGAGTTCATTTATTATATATTTAAGATCAACTGTAAATCTACCTTTCAATTAAAGCTGAACAAACATGTCAGTCTGTTTGTGTGAATGTTCATGGACTTTGTCAGTCAGAAGTCCGCAGGTTTTCAAAGTTTAAGTTTGGAAACCTTGAGTTAATCTTAAATATGATGCGCCTTCTCGAAAAATAAGGATGAAATGTCTTTATTTTGTCTGAAAAATCACTGGATCTCCCATGTTTGCCGTGTGATTGAGTCTGTTTTTGTTTGTTTTTTTTTCTCTCCCTCAGGTGGCCGTTGGTGAGGAGGGAATCCTGGAGCAGTCTGAGATCACACTAGTGAGTCTGACCGATAGTTCCCTACAGGACCAGGACACGACCGTCACAGAGGAGCCGGAAACAACCGAAAAGAAAGACAATGAAGAGGAGGAGGAGGAGGAACCACACACCACAGACACACAGGTAACTGTCCAGCCTTCAGTCGACCATAGACTCACGTTCAGTTGCTGCTGAGAAATGAAATGATCAGGACACTTTTCCTTCCAGGCGATGGAATCCACGTCAGACAAGACTCTGGTGGCGTCAAAAGGAGACCAGACTTCTCCAGGTAAACAGGGTTAACACACCTCCTGCTGATCAGGTACAGGGTTTACCCACCGCTGGAACGAAGGGAAAACTATAAGAATGATATTTATGTAGCACTTTAAAGGGCTCATGTTTATCTAAACCCACTTTTCTTAGTCTGTGGTTCATTTCTTTGTGTATTTGGACCCTAATAGTTCATACAGTTTGAA
>JAPQRP010000006.1:35050841-35090509 GCA_037367295.1 Apogon hyalosoma | reverse complement strand
AAAACTAAAAATACCTGAAATATAAAGAGGCAGAATATTATAAATTATAAAAATATATCAGTATTTAAATTTAAAAAAAAAAAAAAAACCTCAAATAAATACTGTACATACACCTTATCCACTTTTACAGTCCTGTAATAAATTGTACAAACTGGACACTTTTTTTTTTAATATATATATATAATTATACTTTTTATCTTGTTTGCACCATGTCTTTTTTCTATTTTACTATTGGCTGCAGATACAAAAATACCTTTGTAAACACTGTGCATTGTAATAGGTATAATTACATGTGACAACTATTTAAAAGCCTTGAATTGTATTAAGTTCTGTTCATTTTTCAGTTGCACAATATTCAAATCTTTTCATATTTAACACTTTATGACACCTCAGCCTTTTTAATACATTCTGTCATTTTTATTTTAGGATTTACTGATCGTTACATCTGTGTTACAGTTTAGGGCATGAATTTCTACAAGAATATTTCTTTTTTGTCATATTTTTTAATTTAATGTCAGTTACTCTTACAATGCAGAAGTGGATTAGGGCCACTGGAGGAAAAAAAAATTCAGGTCCAATATTTTTTTTTTATTATTGTTATTGTTCTGAGAGTAAAGTCAGAATTCTGACTTTTTTCTCAGAATAATAATAATTTTAAAAATGATTGGACCTGAACGCCCTAATCCTTTTCTGTACTTACAGGTCTATTATACACCAGACACTTTTTGCATTTTCTGCTATAGAATATCATATATCAGAGTGTTTTGTATAAATATTTTTTAATTGTATAATTAAATCATATTGGTTTATTAAAACATTACATTGTATATTGTACCTTTTACTGATAGATGTAATAAGTTTTATCATGTCTTCAGGGAACGATAATCAACTTCCACAGCTATAAACGACAAAACAATAATAAAAACCTTTAAATACACTTTAATTATATTATAGTTAAAACTAAACTTCCTTTAATCAAACATTAAAATCAAATGAACCTAGTTATTATTTATCATTTTCTCACTGTCCAGAAAGACAGAAAACTTTGTCAAATGACATATTTTGACACATTTGTACACGATCATGAGGTCGATACCTCTTATGAAAAAAAAAAAAAAAATTATATTGTAGTAATGAGCATTTTGTGGAATCCACGAATCTAAATCCATTTTATTAAACACACTCAGGGTCATATTTTTTTCCTTTAACATCTGCAAACATCAACCTAAACTTGTGTGACCTTTCACCTTTCAATCAGATGCTGTTACCATGGTGACGGTTAGCCTACTGTATTCAACATGTCTTTGGGAATAAAGGATGACATTACATAGTTGAGGGATTCAGACTGATTCTTTAAGCACTAGCTCCACTTTCAGGTCATGACCCATTAGTTGACAAAGCCATCATCAAACCTTAGGACCCTGCAGTGACCTCTTTTCTCCACTAGAGGCCACCAGAGCTCCAGATAACCATCAGACACATGCTCACAATCTGACTTCATATTGTGTTTAATGTACTTTGGTCATGTGGATGAACTCTTAAGCATGAAGACAGTCGTGGGGAATTCCACACGTTAAAAAAAATGCCTCTGTAGAAATTGAGTATTTTTTTTTTCTGATAAACTATCTGTCACCTTGTTTATCTGGAGGAAACAGCCTGAATCTTTTCTTTGCCGACGTGTCTGATTTGAGTGACAGCGACGCCTCCATCTGTGACCTGTTTGCACCAGAGACAAACGAGTTCTGTCAAGTTCCAAACTAAACTGGTTCCTCTGTCCACATTCATCAACTCTGAATATGGAGTCAAACAAAAGCTTTAAGTTAAAACCTTATCTAGCGTTAATTCCCAAACTGGTGCTTCATTTTTCTAGTCTCTAAATTTTTGGTTCTTGTTTAACTCCCTTCAGATAGCATGGAGGTAATAATTTAGTAAAGATAGTAATAATATAAATGTGAATATCGTTGATGACAAAAGCAACTGAGGCTCCATAAACATTAATGCAGTGTTCTAACATTTGACTCCAAATATTAAGTTTACTGAGGTTTTGTAATAGAACTCCAGTAATTGGATGTTTTCAGAGTTTTAAAATAATCTGTTGAAAGTTTAAAATGTGGACTGAGTGTTGACTTATGCATTAGGATTAGCACAAGAAAACACTACAAATTATACTTTTGGTAAAATACCCTGCTGTTTTCATAAAATTATTGCTGACATTTCACTTTTACTTGGTAAATAGCATCAAACTCATTGGTCCCATTATAATCCAGGATTTTTTGCATGTAGTAAAGCAAATCTCAAAATGGCAACAATTTGCATTTTTAAGATTTATTCCATGATTTCCCCCAAAGACATTAAGTTTACTGAAATGAAATTTTAACAGTTTAAAATTCAACCTTTCAGGTTTTTTTCTACAACAAAATGACTTGTGAATATTTATATTTTAAAGTATGGTTTAAATTCAATAGTTTTATTTATTATGAAGTATTAATACATTTACAACATCAAACAAAAAAAACAAAACTGATGAATTAAAGTAATGAGTTTGGTTGAAGAACAGAGACTCAGCTTCAAATTGTTTTTTATTTTCTTACAACAAAATGTTCTCCGTCTGAAAATCAGACCTGAGATGCACAACTGAACAGGCATCAATTAAAATAACAAAAAGGGAACATATGAGCTGTAATAAAAGTCTCAAAAACACAACTCATACAAAAGCACGTAGTCTGCTGCTGAACCACCTGATCATAAAACCCATTCCCTCCAAACGTCATCACGTCAGGCTACGTACAAGCAAAACACAAAATGTAAAAAGGACAACTGAAGAGTTGGAAACACACAAGTACTGACACTCGACATCTGGAGCAGACGTGTAAAAACTTTAAATGTAATATATCAAATATGTTTGCACTTCAGGGGTCAATTCCTATGTGACATGGTTTAAGCCAGTTTACCCCCGGGTGCGTTTATGAGCAGTCATGTCTAAATACGTATGAAAACAGGAATGATGGGACCTTTTTCATCCTCCTTTGCTACGAGGCTCGCTTCAGTTGGCGTGCTGAACAGTCGAGAAGCACAACTTGAGGGTGTACGGGTACGGACCGGCTGCAACCAGGAACAAAAAGAAAGAAATGTCATACTTTAATAAAGAATATTCATCGAAATAACGTCAGAAAAATCAGAACAGACAAGTTATAATAAAAACAACTCAACCATGTGCATTTAAAGACAGTTTATATGGAGCCACATCAGCGCCTAAAGGTTCATCTGTAAGGAATTAAAAAAAAACAAAACACTTGTCACTTCAAGTTGTGTTCACAGGGTGTCCCAAAAATTGGACAGTGACTACATGGTCAGCAGAAATGAGGTCACATTTTTTTTTGGACACCCTGTATAACTGACAAAATACATCAAGAGTTTTAAGTTTAAATATAAATTTGACTTGATTTTAAAAATAATTAGCATACCCTTATTTAATTGTCACTATTCATCTTTATGGTTTTTAAAAAATAATTTAAAGGATTTATTTTCAATTGCAAATATTTTCTTTGTATTTAAAAGACCCATTTTTCACAAATTGACTTAAAATTTTTAAATAGAAATAAGATTAAGTCAACACTGGAATAAAATGAAACTAATGTGAAAAGATAACAGACATTTTTAAGTTGAAACCGTTTCATACGGGTACCGTCCAGCTCAGCCAATCAGATGCCTCCGCTGGGTTCGCACGTACCTGCGTTCTTCATCTGGTAGTGGTTCATCATGGCGAGGGCCTCCATGGCGTCGTTGATGGACTCCCACTCCAGGAGGCCGGAGGCGCTGCGGTCACTGGGAGCTGCGCCGCCTGGAGGTCAGAGGTCAGCGCGGGTCAAAAACACAGCACACATTCACATCGTGGTGTTTAACGTTCGTTTCAGAAGATTCTTACTTTTTCCAGTGAACATCTTGACGTTGACTGGGGCTTTGACACCGATCTCCTCACAGATCTGTAAAGAACACAATGATACTTGAATCTGACAGTTTAAAACATCAAACCATTTAAAAAACTTAGGACATAAAGGTACTAGAATCAAAAACCACAGAACTTCTACATGTTCGCCGACATTTCATGGTCTGGTTGGATATTCTGTCTTTTTCCAAACTGATAACATTATTTTGACATTTCTCAAAAACACAGTAAAACCAAAACATGAGTCGACTATAGATGCAATACAATAAAAGTTTCACCAATAAGGAGATAAAAGGGTCAATAAGAGGATGATGGTGATAAAAGATAAAACCTCTGAACCTAAACCAGGGTTAAAAGAAGTTCTGATTTGAAAGAAAAGTGGATGTTCTGACAGTTTGAGTTTTAGAAGGATTTTCTTTCAATTTTTCTTTCTTTTTTTTTTTTTTCAAAACTCCATTGGAGACAGATACCCAACAAAACAAATTACACATTTCTGGTCTGAAGATGGAAAAATATCGCATGAATTATCCTGAATAAAAGAGGCTGAGGTCACTCTGGTGGTAAATTCCCATATGTTTATGTAAAACCTGTAACTGATGTGAATTAATGTTATGTGAAAACATTTACATGACACATTTCTGTTTAGGTCAGTGTAAACACACCCACCATAATGTGTCTTATCTTGTTGATGTAGTAGCAGTGGAAGCCCTGTCCTCCTGCCCACTTGTTATATTTGTTCTATATTCTACTAAAAAACCTGGATTAGCAACTCAATCTTCATTTACATTTGAGGTGCAGACATTGAATTGTACCCGACAGGGAAGTTTTGTATGATCTGCTTCTCCAAATAAACAGAGAATGAAAAAAAAAAAAAAACAATAACAAAAGTATATTTTTAGGACCTTTGAGGCCATGTAATATTTCCTCTAATTCCACATTCAGATGTTTTTTTTTTGTTTTTTTTTCTCCCAGACCTGGGTGAAGACCTCCGTCGTGACGTCTGGCTGGGCGTTGAAGAAGTGCAACACGTTGCTCGGGTGCTGGATCCGGTTCTTGGCGGCCTGTTCCGGGGAGGTGAAGCGGTTGTTCCTGGAGCCGTGGAAGTCCTTGAAGCTGCTCGTGCCATCGTCCAGTTCGTAGCACTGACCGGGGACGATGGCCTGCTGCTTGGACACGCTGTGGGAGGACGGTTCCAGGGTCAGTAAGGGAGATACCAGGGGTCTGGACCATGAAGCAGGTCTGGCGGTTACTGAGGGTCAGCATTTAGTGGGAATCACTGCGGGACTAAGACTGAACACAAAACCAGGTCTGGACCGGATCACGTTCAACGTAGTGGATCAAAGCGTAAAAAACCTTGATCCCATTGGCCTCAGATGTGATTAGGAATAGTTTAAAGATGTTTCATGTGGAAATCAAACAGACCGATTAAACATCCAGAGACTTCTGACTTGTTCATGTTCAAATATTTGACGATAAAACTTCAGTGTGTTTACCTTTAACTGAACGCTCCCAGACCATTTAACAGCTACGGAGGATAATTTATTAAGGCAATTAGACTGAGGATATTTAAATCAATGTGAAAAATGATTAATTCTTAAAATGAGACGAGGTGCTTCAGGAGACCCTAAATAGAAACAAAATCCAAAATGCAAATTGTTTTCATTCGTTGTCTCCACTTAGAAATAGTTCTGATTTAAATAAAGAACTATTTAACTAAAACAAATGTTCTGAAAAAAGTCCATAACGTGGAAAAGTTCAGATTTTTCGGCCACACTGCACAAATCAACTCACAGCTAGAAGAATAAGGCTGAAATTACTCATAATATTTATCCACATTAACTTCATGAAATACATGCCCACAGTTACGCATTAATGTGATATCAGATTAACTTCTATATTCACAGTCGACCGTCTGTTTCTTTAAGCCTGTTATATTATTAAATGATTCACTAGTTGAATTTGTTCATGCAGTTTGTTCTGTTGAAATGTTTGTCTGAACCTGTCGTGTGTTTGTCAAGTGATGTCTGCTCAACTAGATTCTGAAAACCTGGTTCACCTCAAGCCTTTTAACACTACTTTGTGTGACTGGTCGTTAACCTGCGTCAGGTTGAGTAAATTAAAGACGTGAATGTGTTGAACCTGTTCTGACACACCCCCCCAGGTCAAACTGGAGCACAGGGTGATTGATGATTCGTGTGCGTCTACAGATACTGCACAGTAATACCTAATCTGAAACACTATCTGCCGTTTGTACCATCACAGTTTCCTTTTAGTTCTACAGCTCATCTCCTCTGGAATCGTTGTCGGTCAACATACCAAACGTTGAGCTTCTGGCCAAACAGGAAGTTGTTGTTGAGGTGAGTGATGGCTCGGTCCACAGCGTAGCAGTCTCCCATCTCCACCATCGCTGCTCCGGGTTTACTCTTCATGAACTTCACCTGCACCGTGACAGAAAGCAGGTTTGTCACTCAGAGGCAGCATCATTACTTCACACACATTCTTTGAGATTTTCAGACTAATGTCACTCTCACATAACAGATGTCTGTTCAAAGAGCAGCTTTTCTCACTTTTACTGATTTGAGAGATGACATTAATGGAGGTTAGTTACTCATCTGTGAGACTGCCGCCTTCCTGAGGCCTTTAAACATTATTGACCATCCTCATCTTATAGAGAAACTAATGCAGGACGATGACGTACAGGAAAAAGTAACAAAGATCAATTTAGAAAAAGCTGACAGTAAACAGATATCACCGCCCGGTACTGACCCGCTCCACGTTTCCATAGAGACAGAAGATGTTGAAGACGCGGTCCGCGTTCATCTTCACAGGTTCCAGTCCGTACACCATGACGACAGGAGAGTCAGCATGGGCGCCGTACTCCCCAGGAGGAGGGGGAGGAGGTCCGTATCCAGGCCCATAGCTTCTGCCTCCGCGCCCTCTCATTGGTGGACCGATGCGCCGACCTTCATAGGGCGGGGAGCCGTAGCTCTCATCGTAACCATGGTAACCACCTCCTAAAGGATGATGTGGAGAAAAGCAAATACTGAAAAACTGACCCTTCATTTTCAAGTTCCACGTCCATTCAGTTACTTTTGTTTCATCTGTTGGCTTTTCATTCTTAGGACGTCACTATGTGGAAAATGTTACTGATACTGAAAACACCAGAGGGACAGAACACTTCTATGACACGTTTTAGGAATTATCAGAGGAAAACAAAGGAGCTACAACCTGCACTGGAGAAACACAAGTTATAATTTACCTTTATGTTAGGTAGTAGTTTACCATTTGAGGCTGAGTACATACTATATACCACCAGCAGTAATAATTCCAAGACAGAAACTTTTCTTGACCGATCTGCCTTTTGTGCTGTGATAAACTGGGTAACAATAGTTCATACTGTGCCTTTGGAACAAACAGCTTTTGATGATTAAATTACATAATGCATGACACGCTCAGATACTCTAATTACATTTCCTTCATTCTCTTATTTCTGAACTAATATTCCAGACATTCCTTTGGAAAATTTGATCTAAACCTGACTGATCACTTAGTGATCGTAACCATAAAATAATGAAAAAAACAAATGACACTACTTTGAGTCCTGTTTGGCTCCAGTGTTGATGGTTAATATATTTAACAGGAAAATTCTATCTTTTGAGTCAATACATGCACCTTAAAGTCAATGTTCATAGTTTGTTAAGATCAACATTTACTCATTACTTGAATCTTCAGTAATTCAGACGTATTCATTACTTTGGGTTAGATGGACAGTTCAATAGTCGTCCAATTTCTCATAAAATCAAAGATTAATGCAGTTACTACATTGGCCTTTAACTGTTTAACTAATCAGTCTCAACTTGGGAGTTTCTCTAATTTAGAGAATTCATTAGATAATGTAAACCTTCTGCAGTATATTTTTAAAGACTATAAATGATCATTACAGTGTGACTGTGCATTGGGTTGACGTAGTCTTACCGTACTCAGCCGGGTGATCACCCAGCAGGGCGGGCTGCCTCTGGCGCTTGTTGGGGTTGGCGTTCACATCTTCTGTGAGAACATGAAGACAAAAGACGAGGAGAAGCAGAGGAGGAGAGAAAGAGTTGCAGATAAATACAACAGTAGGAGACCAGAATGAAACGGGCTGTAGTTTCTGCATGACAATGGGATGAGCATTCAGATTCACATCTATAACAGCTGACAGATGCATTACCCGAGTCAAAACCAAAAACTGACTTATTTAATGACAAGACCTGCCTGAATACACACACACAAACACCAGTAAAAATACTGCTAAAAAATACATTCAAGTATTAAAATTTAATTAGTACAGGAGACAAATACATGCATATAAAATAATCATTTTGCCTATGAGTACAATAAACCTACACAATCCTGCCCCCACATTACACTCCAGGCAGATTATATAAAACCAGCTACGATAATGATTGACGTTCTAGATATTATACAATTTGTGGAGAAAAATGGAAAAGGAGTCATGTAACAGATGGCGAGACCTACATTAGATTCCAAAAATGCTAACCCAAAAAAAAAAAAAAAAAATCAAGTCCACTCAATCTGAAACATCCACAGTGGGACCAAAGTGGAAGGGGAGTTGGGGAGGGTGGGTAAACATGAGGTGGACGCTGATGATCAAGGACGTGTGTGGGGGGGGAGGGGGTAAGGATATTAAACAAACGCACTCTGCCTAATTATAACAAATGGCTAAATTTAAAAATAGTTTGTACGCTCAGACACACCTGCATTGCTCCCATTGCCATCTGCATCACCATCTGTACAGGTACACAATAATCATACACAATCAGAATGGAAGCCACGTTAAAAGTCAAAAGGTACAGTTTTCCTGGGCAAATATCAAATGGCCCCAGTTTAATGCTTGTTTGGGAGAAATGTAGGGAAATTAACTCTGAAAATGAAATTGGTTTGGTATCTTGGCATCATTACAGGAAACCAATCATCTTAAAGGTATAATTTGTGCTGGAGCTTGTGGTCAGCATCAGATTAAGTCGACACAAGTTCACTGACAAGAAACTGAAATCCTGAGGCTGAGAAACTGCTGGTTTACTCCTGCCTTGAACCGTTTGTGTGATTTTAGCATTTGCGTCAGTGCAGACCCAAAAACAAACTAAAGCGACCGCTCGAGACAGAAGTAGCAACTTCTGTGTTCAATGAGGTTAAATTATGGTTTTTGTTTTGTGTTTAAAGCCACTAGTTTTTAAACATTTAGAACATTCTGAGATTTTGCATCCTAAAGAAAGTAAATACAACAGGATATAGGCTAAAGAAGCTAATCACTATTTGCTTATTAAAACACTGGTGGTATTGGAAAATAACACCATGTCGTAGAAGCTAATTTCAGCCACACAGTGACAGATCTAATCAGCATAAAATCACTCCAGTTTATCCAATGGGCAGACTAGATGTCATAGTGACTCACTGCTCCCCCTAGTGTTACACAGTGGTTTAACATACACGATGGAGTGGAACTTGTTGGATAGCATAAGAGTGTAAAACGTATACATTTTACCCCAGGGGTTATTGTGGTCTCATTTGCTTTATTTGGACTCTACTTGCCTTTTTGTCAACTCCAGCTCCATGAACTACATTTTGGGATTAATAGAAGCTTAATGTCTGCGATGGGCTTTCATTTACCATTTGTTTTTCAAGACAACCTTTCAAAGTTTCTGGTTACTGAATACAACAGCCAAACAGATGCTCAAGAGACAAATTCTCAAATGTTTTCATGAGGTTTACAGTTTGACTCAGTGAATGGTAGTGTTAGCTCACCCATCACCTTTCATTCTAAAGTCTTTTACATGTGTTTACTTCTAACTTCAAAAGCAACTTTGCCGATTGCCAAGATGCTAACTCAAGGCCGTCCAGAAACCTAGTCCTGTCTACCTTTGTTGTCTGCTTAACATGCCAAGTGCTCTACATCACTGCAATACAAAACACTTGTTTTTGGCATAAGATCCATTATATTATTTTGTCAGAAAAATATATAAATTTTAGCTTACCTTTGTAATGTTTTAAAGTATAAATATCACAAATTATACCTTTAAGCAGTTAACTGGTTTTGGGCAGTGCAGCCATGGTGGCTGGTTGATGAAAATCCTCCCAGGCCTCATAGGTTTGTGACACCTTGTAATAAACAGGGCTCATCATTGGTCAAACACATCCCACTGACACAAAGGTTGAGAGAAGTTTTACACCCCTCCTTCCACCAGATTTGAGACATGATTTAACCCCTGTTGGCTGTAAACTGCCGACAGTGATGAGACAAAGCGAAGAGACATGACAGTAGGGTTAGGTGACATTAGAAATGCAGGCTTCAACAGAACCACAACCATCACCCGCCTCCAGAAAGAGAAAGATACAGCCTGTATGGGGAAAAACATTGAGTCGTGTCAGTCTTGTGTGGCGATGTTGGGTGCTGGGACTTGGGTCATGTAGTGCTGTGCGGTAATGTTCCCAGAGGAGGGTTCTCAATTTACTTACTGCATTCTTACAAACAGTAGGAGAAGACATTTGCTGCAGCAGTTCCACCACTCTCCACTCAATTCATTTCATCCCATACTCTTATCCATTTCCTCTTTTGGGGAAACAACTCTCCACCTCAGGATCGATTCCTGGTTTTATCAAGTTGAAAGGCCCATTGGGTGGGTTGGGTGGCCGTTTGGCTGCCGTTTCCATCCTTTTTGTTCCATTTTGGAAAAGTCCCCTTTAGCGCCCAGTGGTAGGCCTTGAGGCTGCCATAGAGCACATTTCAGTTGGGATGCTGGCTCCTCTTAGCCGCAAATTGCCAAACCTGCATCACATGGAAGGCGTTACACAGGTTCTAGAGACTTTAAAATACTTAGAGAGCTGCACTCAAATAAGGGCTAGCTAAACAGGGATGCATGTAGTAAGAAAGTCAGAGGGAGGGAGAGATGAGATGAAGAGAAATAGCAAGAGAAAAAGCTGAATTCCATGTGAGAGGTAACACATTAAAGGGATAAAAAAAAAACAAAAAAAACCACACAAAGTGGGCCTAACTGGACTGAGTGTGCTTGATGGTGTTGTCAGCAGTGTCTTGTCTTCATCAGTTGTCTTGTGGTGACTCCAGTGTGACGGAGTTCAGGGATGTGAGGCGTCTATTGGATCAGTTGGTACGGCGTCGGCGAGTGTCGGCAAGTGTGTTTTCTGGAGTGTTCTGTTGTTGCTCGTGTCAAAACAAACAGCCCCAGACAGTACAGGAAGTACAGTACCGCCACTTTTACAGAAAATGTGAGCTCGGCCGACCGGTTAGTTATGAGTACGGTTGGTTTGCTCTACTGAGAGATGTCTGTCACTACTTCTGTTTGGATGGATATTGTGTCCTCGCTGGTGTCAGTCTCCATGTGTCAGTCGCTGGTGTTGGATTAGAAAGGATGAAGGAAGGGGAGAGAGGGAGGGACCGAGTGTAGCTCAGTGCCCAAAACCTCCCCGTTGTCTAGCAGTGTGCGTTGTCTTCATGGCTCTGGTGTTGGAATGCACAGATGAAGGAATGAGTGACAATCAGTCCTACATCATCGTGGTGATGGGGATGGTGTCTTGCAGTTTAACCCCCTTGTATCTGAGGGGACTGGGGTGGGGGGTTCTTTTGTGGTGGATACTGAGTGGTGGTGTTGTCAGCATTGTCAGTATCTGCCTCTGCCTCCCTCAGCAACAAATTCCTCTGCATGTTTTTGAGATGAACCAGATTCACCGGGAGCAGAGGTGAGGAATTCGTCATGCTGCGTACAGTATATCCTGTTGACTGATACTGGTCCATGCCTCCGTTCTCACCTCTCAGCTTACACCGTGATAGGGCTGCACAATCTATCAATGTCATCGAGGTGTGCACAGGTGCAAATAGTCACGTCGCAGGATATTTCTGCTACGGAACAGGTGATATTGTCCAGTGTCTTCAGGGGATCAGAGCACTCACCTGCTTATGTGTTTGGTATGTTTGCACCAACTCTACAAAGCATTCAATCTCCAGGAGAGGATGATAACACTCAGTAATGTTTATTGTTATTCAAGTTGGTATTATCTGTGTATTCACTAGTAAGAGTAAATCCCTACATTTGTGCTTTTCCTGTCATGTATATATTACAAAAAAAACAAACAAAAAAAAAACCCAAAAAAAACAGTGCAGTGTCTGTTTTCCAGTATTGTGCAGCCCTACACTCTGGCACAGTCAGGGCTGTTTATCATTACTCTGCCAAATTTGACTAAAAAAAAAAGCACATTCAACCCCCCCCTTGAGAAACCACAAATGCCAGCCTTAACATTACAGCTGGCTGATTGCTGGATTAGTTCAACACTGGAGGTAAAAGGACAGTGGAAAAGACCAGAATCAGCCTCAATGACAAGGAAATGTGCTTTTCAGTGACCACACGTCAAGTAAAAGATGCATGTGTTGTATATACTGACTGGACATGGAAAAAAAAAAAACCCCAACCCTCATAGGTGTGGTCAGAAAGGCAGGAACAGACAGCAGTGCCAAAGACATCTCTGCAAACAACGTCTCGGTATGCATAACTAAAATATGTGAAGGCAAAATGTCATTCTGTGTGTTCATCAGATAACGAGTCCTCCCTCCCTCAACAACAGTCGACACTCGACAGAACTCTATGACCCACAGTCAAACACACTATGGTAATAAATGTAACACATAACATGACATGTTTGCAGTCTGTATCCATGTTACAACATTAAATGGCTTTTTTTGAAACCATTAAAACAGTCCCGCAAAAAGAAACAAGAACTTCTACTTTAAAATCCCAAGTGGACAAAACGGTCTAAATCTGTGCGGACTGTATGTCACCCATTTAACAACCAAGACCTTATGAGAATGATATTAGATATGCCAAAATATTTAACAACTACAGAATCACACTAATCCATCATAGCAACTACACCTGTCACATTCCCAGAGAAAACCCCACTGAGAAACACACTACTCTGAAAATGTGAATGGCACAAATAGCATAACATAAGCTACTTCGGGCTGACCAATAATGGGCTTTCAAAGGCTGATATATCAAATGATTTCTTAATAAGGAAAAAGACGATATGGGATTAAGCTGAAAGTATTGGACATTAACTATTTTACTTCATTAGATACATAAATTTGGATTAGTGAAAATTAAACCAATCTAAAACAAACTAGACGGCTGTAACTGCCCTTTTCAGTGATTCCTTTTGAGAAGAATGACCATTAGAGCCAAGTTCTGCTGATACCAATAGTTTCCAAAATGTCCTATTGGTGCAGATTGTTTGCTAAACCAATTAACTGGTCAACGGCGATAAAATAGATGCAGTGGATAGTGATGCAGCTAAAAAAGCCGCAGCAAAAGAGCTACATAATCAACTAAATGGTTTACACACCCATTAGGTAGGCACCAGGGTGCATTTAACGTCAAACACTTAAAGGTAAAAAATACAGTTTAATATCAAAATATATGTGCAGCTACACAACAGCCCATTCCCATTATCATTTTGAGGTGCATCTGCTGTGATGTGGACTGAAGTTAAGTCCCAAGATTGAGAACCAACAGTGTTGACGAATAACGGGAGCTGAGATTAAGCGCGTACTTAATCTGCTGAATATCTTTTAATCAAACCGTAAACAACCACATTCTGAACCAGCGTCACAAAAGCCAACATGCTTCAAAGAAACATGATAAACGTGAATTTCCTTGTCTGTGACTGGAACACAGACGTGTTGCCAGAAAGAGGCACACAACGCAACTCCACCACTCATCTGTTAAAACTAGAAGAGCTACATATTTAACAGCAAAAACGCTACCTTGAGACACACAACCCACATAAACCATTTTCAGGCCATTTCCTCCAGTAATTAGATAATGGCAGTGAACACCATTGTCTGGGAAAAGGCAGACGGTGGCATGTCTGTAAAACCGTTCCTGCCATTCCAACCACACCACAGATCCTTTACACGTTTCAATCAAATCACGTTTATATCAGCACCTCTGGTCTAAAGCTGCCCGCCAACTTACATACGACAATGTTCTGGAATGGTTATGAGCTTCTACATGTGAATAGTGTCTTTATGGTTTCTCAGTTTTCCTAAATCTGCTGCATATAAACCCTGATCACCATGTGTAGGAAAAGTGTTAGAGCAAGCCATAAAAGCAACACTTCAGTCATAATGCCACAGTAAATTATTTTTCTATTAAAAAGGAAACTTTTATTATGTGAGAGAATTATTCATTTGAGGCATTATGAGTGAAGGGTCTTTATCTTCCCAGCAGGCTGCTGGCTGAAACCCCCCACAGTAGCAGATAGGATCAGTATCAGGCTGTGGTGCTGACAAAGTGTGTGTCCGGTTTTTCTGGTGTTTGAGGTTTTACCTGGGCCTCCCAGGTTGGGGTTTGTGTAATCCCAGGTGTCCTGGTCATTCTTGAACACATTGAGGCGCGTGGGCTGAAAAACACAATTAAAGCAAACATTTTTTTTACTTCATATTTATTGCTTTTTTAAAAAATTTGTTTCAACTAAAAATAAATCATAATCACCCCTTGAGGTTCTTTACTCAAATAAAAGAAAACCATACAAAAACACTGAAGTGCGGTATCAAATGAAAACTACATTTTTTGATAGTGTGCAACCAACATACCAAGGCTCAACACCAGGTCATAACTATGTCAAACATTTACTGCTGAATAGAAGTAAATATCTCATTATGTCAGTGGATATGGTGACTGACAGAAGAACAGTGACGTGAAACACACAGAACAGGGAATATACACAGAGCAAGAAAAACATAAAAAAAAAAAAAAATGACGTGATGACAGGGAGAGACCTAAACCAACAATCTCAGGAAATGTTTCTGGTAGCAACAGTTCTAGCCTGGATACACACAGTTTCATTTCTGTTAAAGGACAATTAAATGTATTTCTGAGTGATAAAGTTGGATGAAGCATATGGAACATGCTGTGTAGAGGTTGTATCAGGTTGATACAGTTTACTAGAGACAAGTTTGACAGGAATCACGACATGCACTAAAATATTCTTTGTGAAAGTCTGATTTAAGAGGTGCAGGTTATAACTACAGCTTAACAATAAAACCACAAGTCACAAGCTCCAACATGACAAATTTTAATGCCATCTTTTAATAGTACTAGTATTTCATCATTGCATTTTATCCTTTTAAAAGCCTTCTGCTCAGTGCTTGACAAGTGTGTGACAAAAACAAAATGTTCCATTGTTATTCGACTGTAACCTTTTTGAAACCACTTTGTGTCTTTTGACTTACATTGACCTTTACATCTTGAACTCCATAAAGACAAATGGTGGCCTGCAGTTTTATCTGATGATCAAAACTGATCATCACAACATACTTTACCTATAACATTGACTAGTCTTTCATGAGTCATTTGTTGCAACACACTTTTGGAACCAGCGTTGCAAGAGTTTCCACCTGTTCATCCACATTAAGTCGCTCTGTTTTGTTCTACAACTCACCCATAAACACATGGGCTCACACTGTCATTTAAAAGACATCCTTACTGCTAAATTCAGAGTTTGTAATTTCCTGGAAAATAAAAATGTTAAAACTCCTCCCTCAAGGACACCTACTAACTTAACTACCAATGAAATGCCCTCTTGAACATTTACAGTCCCTACAGAGGATCTACAGAATAGGTAGGCGCTATAAAAGCTATTTGGTATTCTGTTCATATAAGACTAAGTATGTTCAAAGTAGCTGAATAATCCAGTTAACTTCATCAGTACTCCAGAATGAGAATGATAGTGCCAGACCAGTCTACATCCTGGCACTAAGCTAAATGTGTGGAGATGGGTCTAGATATGAGAGACTAGGAAACACGGAAATGTCAGAAGTCCATAGGTTCATAGCAGTACTGTTTCGTTGTGATTCTTTTCAGGACTCTGATCGGTTAATGGTACTCGATCGTCCCACTACACGGTCGTCTACAGGCCCGGCATGCTCTTAACGGTTTAGATATACAGGGCCGTATAACTGCAGACTTTTCCGAAAACTATCACGTCTGCACAAGAAATTTGGAAAATGGAGGGGGGAAATTTCCGTTTTAAAAAATACCCGTCTATTGTATAAATGTGGATGTTTCTACCACATTACTTTGTTTGAAATGGTAGTGTTGCTTTTATATGCACATTTGATTTCTAGAAGAGGTATATAAAACAGTCAAAGTGTTCTTTCTGAACCAGTTCTTAAATCTGTCAGACTAGATCTAGTCTTGAGTGCTGAACGTAAACTATTCTTGGTTCTTATCTACAATCTGCACAAAACAGTTCCCGCTTATGGCCATGAGGTGCCATCTTTAATGCACATTTGTATGTTTGATGTTTACATGTCAATATTTAATGTTTCTGCCAACAGAAAATACATTGTGCGTGTTATTTTATTTGTTTTTTTTCCCAAAATAAAACTTGGTTACTGGAGAAATAATCTATCACGGAAAGACTTTTTTTTTCTCTTATACTCTGTGTGTGACTGAATCTTCATAAAGATTTAACTCCGCTGTAAGAACATTCTAACCTACTCAGCTATATTAACAAAGGCTTTTACTGGTACCAATCAGTAAGTACACACAACAGAGTTCCAGCACTAATTTTAACTTTGCTAAAAGCTAGTTTTGAAGTGTTCCTCACACAGCTGCTATGAACAATGGCTGTGTTATGTTTGCCGGTGGTTTACCTTGGCATACTCAATCTTGAGTGTGCAGCACCCAGAGTAGATGTCTGCTCCGTTGAGGGACGCCTTGGCTCGTTGAGCGCTTTGCACCGAGTCAAATGTAATGACAGGTTAAGGACAAGAAGCAGTTAACCAGAAGCCATATACCGTTCATTCATTTCATCTGTAAGGTGTACACATGCCAACGTTCACAGAAGGGTAGTGCCCAACTGGTCTGTCTGCATCAGTTGAGTCAGCACTTCAATAGTAAACAAGTTTCGCACATGACAGGCACCAGTTACAGTTACAAATGAAAATGTAACAGCTTATGTCAGATAATGTTCTAGCAGACAGGACACTGGAATCTAAATGTCAGACGATATGTATTAAAGGATATTCAACCATGGCCTGGACGCCATTCTTCCTGAAGATGACGATTCTCTGAACTGGGCCACAGTTGTTGCAGATGGTGTAAAGAACATCCTGTAGAGGCAGACAAGGATACCCATGTACACCAAGAGCACTCAAGCGCAACAGATACCACAACAATTGAAAAATGGAGAAGCAAATGCAATCAGTTAAGCACATATTATTGTTGATATTACTGTGGATCCTTCGCCTGTTGTTCCTTCTACAGTGAATCTCAGTTTCAAGGTGCCTTCGGGGGTTTACTTTAAAACATTTTGATACTTAAATACAATGAACTATAGTTTCTGAGAATTTTCCATTTTAATGAAAAAATATATAATTACAGTACCTATCTTTAATTTTTTTTTAGAAAAAAATAGAATAGCCTTTATTATCATTGTGCAAAACAATGAGATTGGTGTGGCGCTCACCACACTAATTAATTTTCTGGGGGGGGATCATTTGCATTTTTAATATATAAAATCGACAGACCAAAGCCATTAAAACTGTTTCATCACTCTAGCATGTTTCTACTCTATGCAGTTTTATAATGTAAAATTAACTCAATTCACCACAAGCGGAAATGTTTAACATAATAGCAATAATGATACAACATAACATGCACCAACCCTTACATTAAATCTTTACACTTAAACATCTCTATCTGTAATTTGGTTTAGTAGTGCAAGAAGTAAAAGAAGAGTTCCAATAAATGAGCAGAGATGGTAATGTAGATACAACTACATAGGTTGTAGATAAGCAGAACAGAAATGTGCATTTACCGTGGTGATGGGGTAAATGGGGTTCATGATAGTGAGAAGAAGAACATTGTTAACACTTCTTGAGTCGTCGGAGTCTCCTGGCCTTGAGATCTTCTGGCTAGTGGAGTAGTTAATAAATGCTGGGTGGCCTGCGATGTATACTTGGTTGTCTGCAGCATAGGTTACAGCAGTGGAGGAGCCGTTCATGTCTTCGTACTCCACGAGGGCTTGGCGCTTCTTGGGCATCACCACAACATAGCTGCAGGAAGCATGTTAGAGGCAGTTTTGGTGACTTCAGTGACCGATATTGAAAGTTCATTAAAATTAAACATTTCCCCTGTAGAAAGGACACTTATCTAAATGATCTATTGTGCTGCCTCTGTACCTGATTGCTCCGAATTCTTGCAATGCCTCCACCAGATCAGCCTCTGTCACGCCATCCACCAGCCCACGAACATGCACCACCACAGATGGAAGGGTCTTGTGTGGGTCTTCATATCCCTTTGTTGAGGAAAATAAAAAAAAAAAACAGGCATTTGTTGTGAACATTTACTTCTCTTTATCCATGTACAATCAATGTACTTTCCCACATCTTTATAAAAAATAATCTGCTGGCTTTTCCCTCCTTTTTACAATTTATTAATGCATTTTTAGAGTTTCCTCTCGGTTTAGGTTGTGCAATGCAGAAAACTGTGTAGTGAATATATGTATTAGTTCATACCCACATAAAATCTTCCTTCTTCCTGGTCTAATAATGTATTCTGTCAATGCAGGTAGATAAAACACAGTTGCGGTTTTCCTCCTGCTTAGATGCAGCGTCCATGTCATGTTACAGTAAGAAAAGCCTGACTCTGTATGGATCATATCAAATGACCACTTGTAATAAATATTTCCTGTCATACCTTTAGTGCATATTCAAAATGATTTGTATGTCACCAAAGAAAATACATTGGGAAAAAAAAACACTACACGCACGTTATCCACATCTGCAACACTGTAAATTAAACTGTACATACTTGATTATATATGCATATATTTTGACTGCTCCATGTCGTTTTCCATTTTACTATTGACTACAGGCACAAAAATAAAGCTCACTGGGCACTGTACTATGTGCAACTGTGCATGTGACAAATAAACCTGTATTGCTTTGTGTTATCTTAGCATTAGGGGATAACTTGCGGCTTTATGGAGCAACAGTCCTGCGAATAATAGTAAACTGCTAAGGGAAAATCATTTTTGTTGTTACACTAGCATGCAAATTCGCACATTAAAAAAAATATGTGGTAGATGGATACAGTCGTGAATGGGTGCAACGTTCAAATAATTGTCCAAGGAACGTACATTTATAGGTAGACCTATTTCTATCAGCTTTACATACGGTTTACAGAACTAAGCTAAAAGCTACAAGTTAGTGCAGAAATTAGCTTAAAACTGCTAGCAGATGGGGGACCACTTAATTACAGTAATGAGTAGTTAGCTCTAGATAGGTTAGAATCCCACTATTTACGTTACTGATAAATGCTGGATGTTTTGCGTTTACAGGTAAGATTAACCGTCGTAAGGAGAGCCGCATATTTCACCGCTGGCCTGATAACGGACGGTGACTCGCGTCGCCGTTATCTGATTAGCTTCGGGCTAGCATGGTGCTAACACAACCGGTACTTGAACAAAGCCGGTTGAGGCGAGGCCCAGCCGGGGAAACCGCCCTCGAACAACTCACTTCGCCCGGCACAGCTCGGGTATAGGCACAACTTACGTTTAAAGACGCGTGCATGTTTGATACTTCGCGTTTAATAGGAACTGTTCGCTAAAAGAGGCGATTAAATCCAGAAACCGTTCGCGTGCATTGATTTGACGACGCGCGCAGCTTCGACACATTTTTTTTCCACCGCGCGTTGGAATGAATTAAACGAAGTCCGAAAATTGGTGAAGAAATCCCCTGTGCTTGTCGTGTGGGTTGGCACTTGCTAACGTGGCACCCGGACTACTCACCGTGGCCATTCCGTCGGTTTTCTGCCTTTTCGTAGCCCTGCCGTCCTCGTTGTAGTAACGGCTCGCTGTGGTAGCCATGTTGTCCTGGTTAAAAAGGATGGTGGTTGTGACGACGAACTGAAATGGACGGAAAAGTCAAGAAGAAACAAGCCCGCGTCACCACGCCCAGCGCGACGACACGCCGCGCTCTGATAGGTGTAGTATGCTTGTCAATCAACTGATGCGTTGAGCGCCAGCCAATAGGAGGGCGAAGTTTAACTTGATACCCCCCCAATCAGCACAAGCCTAACCAATAAAGCTCACCCACTTTAGTAGCTGAGGTTAAATGGTTTACTGCACTCAAATGTAACTTCCTCAATATTTACTGTATAAAATGATTGTAAAGGTAGTTAAATGTAAATAGTGGTTTAAGTCTGCAATGCACAAGTTTAATGCAGTTAACTGTGAATGACTAATTTTTGTGCTGTGTTTACGTGAAAAAAAAATGACACGACCACAGAGAATGTTGAAGAGATTTATTCAAAAATAAAACTGCCACTGTCTTAACATATAAGCCAGAAACAGAAACTGTTAAAGCAGCCCTTACCAGAATCAAACTTAAGCACTGTGTATTTTAAAATCATAAATCACAGGAATAAATCTGACACAAACACATGGGGGGAAACAAAAAATCTACTCGTCACACACTGAACTTGATACCGTGTTTGTAGAAGGGTGGTGCAGCAGAGAAACAACAAACAGTAGGAATGTGACATAAATGCATGCAGGCCGTACTGTTGTTATGGGGGGACAGGTTATACAGCACTGAAGGTCAAAACCAAACTGAAGTTCAACAGAAAAATAACCTCTTTTGATTTTCATGGGAAAAGTTATGCTTAGGTCAAAAAAGCTCCACTGATATTATTACTCTCAGGAAATATAAACTGTCTCAGGTTACTGACACTTCCTACTCAAATCACTGTTAAAAAAAGTCAACAGGCTTAATTGTTGCTTTTTTTGTCTTAGAGTTGCTAATTGATTTCTGGGATGAAAAGATGAAACTACAAGGCAAGATCCTTTAAAATAATGTCTATCAAATGGAAACAAACTTCTGTCTTCCACAATGACTACACCTGCAACAATCTGAGGATGCAGGAAGACTACAGCCCTCTGGGGAAAATCGAACTGAAAAAGATGGGGACTAAATAGATGGGTAGTAAACAGCAGGGCTGTGAAAGCAGACAGGGTGTAGGGGTGAGGGTCTGTCTGTTTGGGACAGGGGGAGGGAGGGCTTCTCTCAGTCGTCCGCAGGCGTTGGGCTTCTGGTTGGACTTGCTGATCGGGAACGACTGAAACAGAAAAAGAGAGGTGTTAGACTGCTACAGGGGAGGAGGGAAAAACGAGCAGTAAAAAGTAAGGCCCGAATAGCTCAACAATTTCAAACGTCTCTGGTGAAAGTTCATGACTTGAGGGTGCTGTTTTGTCTACACTTCAATCCTTGAGGTCTTCAAGTCATAATCCTGATGAAAAGCTACAGATTGAAGGCTCCTAAATTAACCCCAAAAAGACAAACAAAGCTACTCTGCCTAATAACAAAGAAATCTCACTGCTTTAACAGGTTTATACTGTGTATGTTTCATGAAGTTAATATATGCCTCAACCCTTCAACTAAAAAAACAAAACAAAACAAAAAAAACAACAAAAACACCAAACAGGCAGAGGGAGCACAACAAACTGTTCAAACCATGACCAGAAACAGAACTGCACTTTGGAAAGCCACCATTACTAAAATAGATGCAGGAAGTTTGTGTGGTCATGATGTATGGAGAGACAAACACCTGACAAAGCCTCAGAAATGTTACCCTTAAACCTCACAAATGCCTTCCTCTCTTACACACTCAGTCCTGTTCACACATGGCGTTTACATGATTTTCATCCTCAAAGCCTCAGTGTGTGTTCACGCCTGCCATGAGGATGTGGAAAGTGACTCTCTCATTCTGCTCATATGCAGATAAAGAAGCTCATCTAAAACCTGCAGTGCAAGATTTCTTTGCCTGCAGGCATTGTGGATTAAGCACAAATCATGTCTCCTGTATTTGCTTCTTTGTAATTGTATCAGATGAATGAATTAGATTAGTTTTGTTGTCAATTTCATGTTGCCACTCCCTTCAAAGACTGTCCGTTTTGCAGCGTAAGACACTAGTTACTTTTCTGTCAGACATATGGACCACACCTTACTGATATTTACTAAATGCCGAAAAAACAGAAGTGTGTAATGTCAGTTTTTTCCAATAAGTCACAAATGCGATGACTTGTTTATTATCGCGGGACGCCACGAGAAGTCGTTCCATAAACATGATGACAAACAAAAATATGGTGTTGATTTACAGATATATTCATTATTATTATATATTACTCCTCTATCCTGTACTAAATTTAAAAAATGATTCGGTTTGCTGGTGTCCAAACTCTTCTTCGCTTGTTGTAATGTCCGTCAACATCCATTTTTTTTATATTCACGTGGCTCTAGTTGTGGAAAAGCTCTTTCCATTGCAGTTTTGTGTGATATACCATTTGCGCCAAGCCTGAAAAACCACCTCTCGCTAGCGCACAAACTTTTCATTGAAAAACCAGAGTTGTGGCAAAAATTGTTTTTCCATTAGGTACATTTTTATGTGCAAGTTATATTCATGCAATTTGAGGGTCAATGGAAAAGGTACTACTGATGATCTTGGGCATGACCAACAATTGAATGAACCACTGCCAATCAGCTGCCAGTAAACAGTAGCATTCATATCAGGTCATCCCTCACGCTGCATGGGTCTTTACTAGTTGATCTTAACAAGGGAGAAACGATCTGCCGTGCAGTTCGACGGCTGCCAGCACCTGAAGGTGAGATGTATGAGCTGATGTAACAGTTTTACTGCTTCTTTTACACAACATACCCTTTACTAATGACTGGATCTTCAGGACTTTAACATAATCATGACTAAGCGGTGGAGTGTCATTCCAAGACACTCAGGAAACACTTCATATTAAGCACTCAAGGGCGTTGAGAAATTGTTAGCCGCCTTTAAAAAAAACTTTAATAAGATGCCGAGTGCTCTAACCTGGTATTATTACTTATTTAACCTTTATTTTACAAGGAAGTCCCTTGTGATTGGATCTCTTTTGTAAGGGAAACCTGGCCAAGAGATAAAAATAAAAAGCAAGTGGGCGTAACAACACAATAACATAATATAATTTCAGGTAAGACTAGCATAAAGTAGCGTAAAGCATATTCCTATTAACTGATGTTAAAAGAGCCTTGAGTTGTAAAGAATTCTGAATGTGGTTCTAGATATAAGAGTTGGTGTACATGGCAGGACAGGAATGCAAGATGTGCAATATGTGTTCGTGACATCGTTCAATACTGCAGTGAAGATATGAATTACAATAAATCAAACACTGAAGCAATTCTGAACGCAGGAGCAATAATGGAATTTCAGGCTGTCTTTTGTGATGAATTTATCACTAGTTGATATGGTGACGGTGAAAAAATGTGCTGCATCAGTCAGTGCTTTCTCAGAGCCCCCCCCCCCGATCGAGTCAATGAAGACACATGTTAAGGCCAAGTCTGAACAGGTCGATCAACACTCGCACATGCAGGCAGACACACATACTCTGATATTCTTGAGCATGCTTGTTAAAAAGCCTCAACCTGATCTCTAATCACCAGTTTGTCAGACTACATCAAGCCTGTGTATCTGTCTTTTACCATCAACATGAGCTTGGCAGGGGGGTTGATTTTTGGTTACCTTTGCAGACAGTGGCAGAAACAACAAGTACAGAGAAGCGAAGGATGAAAGGACTGAAGGACGGATGACTACAACTCGGAGAGACACTGCGCTGGGAGGCTCTTGAAGACTGATCTCTCGTCAGCTCTCTCTTTCTCTCACTTTCAGAAGCTAAGACAGAGGCCGAAGAACTCTGGTAGGTAGGTAGGGGGGTCTGGTAGGTAGGTAATGGATTTAAAAAGGATGAACTTTGAACTGTGTGGGTCAGCCCTCTGGTACGTCTGAAGGCTGGCTGGCTGGCTCTAGTAGAACAACTGTATGTGTGCGCGGGCTGATCTCGTCTGAGCGTGTGCGTCGGTCGGACGGACGGTCGCCCATTCACTTGTGGGGGGGAGGGGTCGGTCGGTAGGTCGACCTCTTTCTCGCTGTTCTAACACCAAGCTTGCAGGCGGAGGCTGATCTCAGGTCAGCGCTTTACTCAGCCTCCCGCAGGATGTACACACCGCCAGCTGGCAGACCCTGGGCCTGGGATCAGCTGCAGTGTCAGTGCAGTGCTCAGGTCCCACCACACGCTTTAAAGAAAATATGAAAAATAAACAAAACTGTGCTGCAAAGATGCTAAACGAAAGTCACACCAATGGTGCCGTTCTATCTCAACTACACTGACATGTTGAGATTTTATCAATATATCCAAATTCAAGGTGGGATAAAAATTTATGAGAAAAAATTCTAAACAGAACATTTGTAATTCTTAATTGAACTTTTATATATATATATATTTAAAAAAAAAAAAAAAATCTGACTTCGACTATACTCCCGTTCAAATTAATTTACATTTTGGGTGGGGAGGATAAAGAGAATCTACATACATAGATCAAGGCCCTGGTTAAAGCTGCTTTAAGTTTGACACAGTTTAAACCATCTTTCGTGTGCCCTCTTTTCATTAACTGGTTTAGGAGCTGCACAGACAAACAGTGCAGACACTGAAAAGCAGAGCACACAAAAGAGGTCAACTCTCCACTACTTATACCTTCCTACATCAAACCGTGGTCCGGTACAGCCCCTAAGCTCTAAGCCCCTCCCTCTGACTACTGGGCAACAGCGGAGGCAGAAGACTTGGCGGAAGATGCAGATCCCTCTGCGCTGACGATTCACACTTCACTTCTGCGGCGGCTCGGCTCAAGGTCACGCGACGGTCGTGTGGTGGCTGCATGACGATCCCGGGTGGAAGAAGGGTCTACATAACAAACAGTCCCTGCCTACAGCAAAGCTCTAAGGCTAACAGGAACATAACTGAACCTCTTATGAATGCAGTACATCTGCAGTCTGACCTGTGATATCTGAACTGGAGCTTCCTCACACTGAGGGGTTACATGCATTGAACAACTCCATAAGGGCTAAGCACCAACAACTTATCAGACAGTCTAAACAGGGTTTCAGTACAGGACAGAGATCTAGACTGAGGGTTTACCTGTTCCTCTTGTGGTTGGCTGACGGAGATCGTGAACGGGATCGAGAAACAGAGCGTCCTCTGGGTGCAGATCCAGACCGAGACCGGGACCTTGAGCGGCTTGAGGGGGAAAAATGGAAGAGGAAAGTTAACGTATAAATGAAAACTGTTCTTTACAGAGAACAGAAAATATGAATATAACCGACAGCCCACAGGGGTCGTTAGGCTACCATTAGTACAGATGGTTAATTTGTGTGATTTGACTTTTAGCCCATTAATTTTGACCCAAATTAGCAACAAAACCATCACAACAGTAATGACTGACATAAGGTTATTGATATATATTTCTTTAAAGTAGCAGTTAAAGAACCAATTGCAGCCACAGTGACAGTAATCACAGCAGTGTGAAAGCTTTGCTGATGTTGATCCAATCTCATCAACACCAACAGCAGTTCTTATGTTGGACTGAGGACAGACTGAATGTTATAGTGCATCACCACTCCCTCTAGTCTTAGAGAGTGGTTTAATGAGACCAATACAGATATCACAAAACATTCAAAATGGACCTTCGCAGAGATGAGGAAAAACACAAAATTTTACCTATAAACCTTCCAACTGGGTTTAACTGTTTATTGCTCTTAGTGAAGTGACAGAACATTGTGTCAAACTAGAGAAAAGCTACCATATCTTTAAAAGTATGTGAACAACAGAGTAGACACACGACTAGTTATTCATTCAGGTTCAGGTGAATGAAAGACAAACACTGAGTTGTGTTAAGACAGTGGTGCATCGTTCAAAGCGTACCTTCTCGCTGGAGTCCTGGATTTGGAACGTGCTGGAGAACCAGACCTAATGTGAGAGAACACAGAGCAAGTGTAATTACAGCTGTGGAAGTGCGACGGACACCGAGGTGTTAACAAGCGCAGAGGCGCTCAACTAATTATACAGTGAACATCCTCAACTGATCCTGAAGGTTTAACCATCAGTAGATTCTACTGCACGACTGGAAAAAACACCTGATGAGGAGCAGGTGCAGCTCCTGAAATTTCACAAACAATACAGTAATGAACATCCACGTGCCAGGAGACCCAGAGGCCGATGGAGATTTAAAGACTGACCTCTCCTCCACACCATCATTCAATTAGCCTGATGCGCTTTAGTTTCCAACAAAAGGGTGTGATAGCTATTGAACGGAGGTCAAAGTAATAAATGAATATCAGGTCATGAAAAAAAAAAAAAAAAAAATCTAGACAGGAGTTACTTTTCTCTCAAAGTCATTAACTCCAGATGAGATACCACAATCAGAACCATGTACCAGCTAAGATGGATAATACTTTACTAAATGTTAAGTAAACACAGAAATCAAAGTAAGAAAAGGCCAGACACTAGAAATGAGTTTTAAGAGGAGATTAAAGTGAGGACACTGCATCTGTCTGAGACCTTCCAGTGGACAGTTTCACAGCTGAAAGCCTGTAAAAGCAGAGTCCTTAAACCAGGTACACCTGTAATACAGATCAGTCTGGCCAATTAATCTGAACCGAGCAGTCAATATTAATAGGCTTCAACAGGAATCACCGACATTTAATGAAAAATGACAGTATTTTGAGTCTGATGTCAAGTGATGTGGACTTGGTATTTTACCTACATGTGATGATATCAAATATCTAAGTATGGAGCTTTTCTTTCACACAACTATCGTTCTACTGGGTCCACTGCCGGTGGATGTCAGATCCTTTCTCATGATAACCTGTTTGCATACCTGCTCCTGCGTCTGGAGTAGGAAGGAGAACGGCGACGGCTCCTGGAAAATTATGAAAAAATAAATAAATGTCACAAAGACATCCTGAGGTAAACACCAGCCAGTAAAAATACATATCACTGGTTTATTAAGTGTTTTATTCCTAAGTGAAGAGTCCAGAGTGATCAGAAATTCAAACGAGTTGGAATTAGAAATATAAAAAAGGTTTGGTGTGATTTACTGAGATGTTTCATTTATGGTCATCTACAATATAAATACAAAAACCTATTTCCATATTGGTGAAACTAAAACCTTGTGGGTGAACAACCTACAGTTCTTAGCAGCAGATCAGAACATTTATGCCTGTGGATGAGTCATGTTTCTATCAATACCCATCTCCCATCACTCCTACCCTCCCTTCCTGTAAAAATTTATCATGTTCCTGCTCATCTCAGATCATAATCAACTGAGGGGAAGAACAAGAATCTCTGGTTACAATTCAATGAGCCGTCTCAGGCGATAACATACCTGCTGTGGCTACGGCTGCGGGAGCGAGAGCGATAGCGGCGTCCTCTAGATCTGGACCTTGAGCGGGACCGAGAACGAGACCTAAAGAGAAAACAAAGATGTTTACAGGTGTCACTTAAGTCTTACAAGAGCTTCACCTGATCAAGTCCACATAAAGCGGATCCTTCCTTCACCTGCTGCGACGACCTCTCTTGCTGAAGCGGTAGCAGTCGTAGGCATAGTGGCCCCGGTCCCCACACTGGTAGCACCGATCATTGGGGTCAAACTGGCGCCGGCTGGGGCGGCCACGCCCCTTTCTGGAGAGGCCTGTTGACATTTCCACTCGGACACGTGAACCACACAAGACCCTGAGGATGAGAAAAACACCAGTCAGAAGTCAAATACTGTACTGAATCTGGAAATAAGACGTACAATAAGAAAAGAATGGTCAGAAAAAGGTTAGAACTCACTTTCCATCCATGCCTTTAACTGCATCTTCTGCATCTCTGGGATCCTCAAACTCCACAAAAGCAAACCCTGGTGGGTTCCTGGCCACCCACACACTCCTCAGTGGGCCATAGTAACTGAATGCTCGCTCCAACTCACCCTTGGCAGCACCATTACCCAGGTCACCTACGTACACTTTACAGTCGGTGGCCCGGGATGAACTACGGGATGACGAGTAGTACGACATCTTCTCTTTTCTGATGGAAAAAAGTGAAAGAGCCCAAAATATTAAACAATTAACCTGAAAAGTACTATGAAACAATGATGAAATACACATCAAAATATGAGTTTCATATTTGATGTTACAGGGTCACCAGTCAGCCCCAACACACATAAACAGTCTTTTAAGGCCAGATCAAATACTGTGTGAAAGCACCTCTGACCTGAAAACATGATCACTCTCTTCACACCACTGTAAGAAATCTGTCCACACTCAAACCTCTGTGGTATTTTTATCTAAATTGGAATCAGTCAGTTTCTTTATCAGTGCCATAATAGCATGGTCACTGTGCAATTCAGAAAATGGTTTTGATGCAGGTTGATAGACAACTTTCTCCTGTGGTTGTGAGCCGCATTATATTCTGACATTTTTGTAATCAATAGTCACCAAGATTATGCATATTGATCCGAGTTTTGTGCAGCTATTCTTGATCTCAAACCTTAAAGACTAAAGAGCACAAAGGCTTCAGTTCTGCTGAGAAGGACCACATGAGAGCAAAGTAAACCACTGAAAATACTGTAGAGAATACAGATACTAATGGTCCAGAAAACTAACCTTATCAAAGCTCCCTATGATTCTTAGATTTGAAGATTTTACATTTCACAGAAGTATCAAAATCAACCCGACACGAAGACAGTGATTCATCCCTGCTTTACAACAGACACCTTTCTATTGTGTCTTTGTAATGTTTTCATAGTGCTGCAGTTACAGACACTGGTAATTAATAGATGCACCTGTTTATGTTGTTTACATTAACCCGGTTGAGCCTCTAACCCAGGGTTAGAGATCTTTACAGATTCATGCAGTGGGTGGAGTTCACCTCAGAGGTAAAGTTTCACATTAATCCAAAGAAGCTCAATTTGAATTCATTCTTTTAGACCCTACATTGTATTACAGGGTGTCCCAAAAAAACTGACAGAGTGACTACATTGACAGGAGAAATGATGTCCAATTTTTTGTGACATGCTGTATAATCCACATTATAAATTTCTAATGACTCTGATCAGTTTCAGTATCATCTGCTATATTATTTAATCAAAATAATGAGTTTGTCAGTATTGTACGAAATGCATTTCATGGTTTTTTTTCTTTCAAATAAATCAGAATTTATAGTTTTTCAAAAAATCTAAGTATACCTATAATAAGGGTTTCAGAGAGCTCAGGTGCATTCTAGGCTGAACATGTCTTCCCTGTGTTTGTTGAAGGGTTCTAAGAATAGGCATTGGATTTATATGTAATTTCACATATTTTTGACAATTAATACCACAACACCTGGGTAAAAGCTCATAATAAACACACAAAGTCCGCCGTTAAGTCTGGGAATTGACATTTAATTTGATCTGATGTTCTCGACATTCATTTGGCTTAAAATGGTAGAGGGAGGCCTTAATAACATCAGTTAAGACATAACTCCGACATTTTATTATGCGTTGAGGGACAGTTTCGTTCAGCAGTCCCCATAGCAGACTCTATCCTTGAACCTACTTCAGTCTATGGTTCTATAATGTCTGCAGGCCAAACACTGGAAGGCTTAAAGCACTCAGCAGGTGCAACAGCGCCACTGTCTTCCTGCCGCACGTTAGCGCGCCAAACGTGTTCACGAGCGTCGTATCACTCTTCATTATGTTCAATTCATACAAATCGGTGCAGTAATTTAAAACAGACAACCATCATACTGTGCTCAACAACGGATCCTTGTTTTAACGCATGAAAGCGCAGTCGTAGTTTCGTTACTGTTAACGTTAAGGTTAAACTAGGCCAAGATGAACGGCGCCCAGAGACCGGACATTTTTACGGCGCATTTACAACCCGTTTAGCTTTAGTTTACTAAGTTGAGGCGTAGAGTTGTCCAGAAGTCTGGCTGTACTCATTCTAACACTGTCTATAGGTTCCAAGCGGAGCATTACCGGAGGATAATGGAGCCGCATGCTAGCGTGCCGTGTATGTCAGCTAGCTTAGCTCATTAATTATTTATTTACGAAGTAGCTATGAAATTAAATGAATTAAGGGTGAAGATTTAAACGTAAAATGTAAGGAATATGTCCAGTGTAAACACATATTAGTTTAATCTCTACATTGTTCGAAGGCGTTATTAATGAAGCCAGCTAATAAACAATGGCGACCACACGCTGGAGTTTAGCTAATGCTAACCTTACCTCCTTCCGCGGTTCCGTTGATTTGCGATTCGGCTCCGGGCAGAGTTGAAAACTCAGCCACCTTAAGCAGGAGTCTGAAGTAGTATTAACACAAAATTTAATGTTTTCTTATTGTTAATTAGCTAAGCAGCCTCTCTAACGAGTATTAACGGACATTCCACATGTCGGTATCTCACCGGTTGAGTGGGCTGGCTAGTAACTAGCAACCGCAGTTACCGGATCGAGTGGAGTCCAATCCGCACATGCGCACTGCGACTCTGACGCCGCCGCAGTTGGGGCGGAAATGGGGCACGTCTATACTTCCGATTAAGCCCTTCAAATTATGAAAAAGAATAAATAAACAAAAAGATCCTAATTTGTTACGAATCTGTTTTAGTCAGTAACTTTGTTTATTAGTTTATACAGTGCTGTGTATTACTCCAAACCCCCAGTACAGGTTAATCTGTAACTTTAACCCGCACACACCAGGGCTTTTATTTTGTAAGCACTTTATTTTCTCCACTTACTCGAGATTTCGATAAAAGTACAAACAGTTAACCAGTGGCATATAAAATGAAGCAGTTTGTCAAAAGTTATATCATCATGGCCAACTGGTATGCTTTACTCACCAGTGTGTCCTATAAAGATATAGGTATAGGACGGATGATTTTCATTTCATCTTCAATATTATGTAGTTTCATATCCAGTGTTTAACAGGAGTAGAAATCTTATTATATTTTTTCCCCATGTACTAGTACCAGTAACAAATGAGTAAAAAGTAATTCATTTTCATACACTGGTTCATATATCTACATGATGGTTCATTATGAGGTGGTGAGGAGCATAGTTTATCTAATCTTATCTAACATTCATCAAATTTTATTAGTACTGGTCATATTTCAAACACATTTTCCATTCAAGGTTTACCCCTTTTTTTCTTTTCTTTTTTTTTTTTCAATCAGTAGTTTGCGATTTTATCGCGATTCACGTTTGGGTCCTGCACCTACGTAGATAAAAACATTAAACTGTTTCCAAAAAGGCACGTACTAATGGATAAATAATACACTACATTATGGTGATTTTAAGTGCAACTATATTTTAAAAAAGTTTGAAAGATATTTTGATTTTTTTGAAATCTCTTGGTAAAATTTAATTAGATCTACTTCAGCAAATCTGTCATTTTATTACTTTTTTTTTTTTCGAGGAAAATAACCAAGTATCATTAAATTAAGACAGTCAAGTGCAGCACAATGAAAATATTCTGTAAGAAATTGAACATTTGGTGCAAATTCTTAATCATCGAAGCAAATATCTTAAAAATACTAAAATAAATCAACTGTCTTACACATTAGTCAGTGTCACTTTGTTAGACTTTTTCCTACTTGAATGTGTAGGCTACTTTTAGCCCATTTTATTCAGTAAATACTACATTTAAGTATTAATAAACTCTAGCCTCAGTTCCCACCTATGTTCATTGCTTTATAGTTTCCCATTTGTTTCCATTTGCAACCCCTCATCACATCATGGACACCGGTTCACACCACTTTATATTTATTTGGTCCAAAAATAATGAGTCAGACACAGCAAGTCTTGAAAATAAATAAACTATATTGAAATAAGGTCAACTTCATTTTCTTTCACATTACACCTCATGCCATGTTCTCAAAAACAAGTGTTTTTTTTTTTTTTTCAATTTTTTTCCCCCACATTTCATAAAAAAACTTAAATATCATCTTCAGTTAATAATTTATTACAGTATTGAATAAATGTATATGTCTAATCACATGATATTGTATTAACTCAGTCATTATATCCCTACAAAGGTTCAGGCAGAGAGAGAAATTTTCATCATCATCACAGGAAAAACTTCACAGAGACACATCGGAGAGCAAGACCTGGGAGGGAGCGATGGGACTTCTTCTTCCACCAAATAAGAGAAGAAGAGGAGGTACACGAACACGGACACAGAAATATCGTACACCAACGAACAAAAAGATGTGGCGGGATGGCGCTTGTTGAGGACGTCGTCTCGACACAACGGAGGGCTCGTGTTTCACAGCTACCGAACTAAACAAGCGACTGACACTGTTTCTGCAGGTCGTGTCTTCTGGTGCCATTCACTTGTTTTATTTTTACAAAGAGCCTCAGGTGTTTGGGGGGGTCGACCTGATAACATATGCCTATAGGCGTCCATCACAGTAGACCATGCTGCTAACACACATACGAGGGGGGTTTATCATGCATCTGCCGAGGAACACAAGGGGAAGGCAAACACAGACACACACACAGGTGGAGGCTGGCAAGAAGAGGGGGAGGGGTCGGATAAAAGGTAAAAGGTGGGGAGGCTGGGTAAGGTCAGGGGGTATCACATCTACTGTAGCTACAGAACAGCAAAGGCCGAAGCCAGACAGTTAGTACAGAAGTTCATAGAAACGTGGAACATCGTCCGGACATTGTTGACAGTTCTGGTTTGGGTGTCCCCGAGCCTCATCTGGGTCACGTCGTCTCCTTGGACAGAAACGATCGGATCCGCTTCATCGTCCCTGTTGCTGATGTCGACGTTCCAGGTCAAAGTCCAGATAACCCGCATGTGTGCGTTTGTAGGGGACTATGTGGTGAACTGTGTCATAGATTTCAAGAGTTCAGACTATATAAGGTTAGAATTAGGTCAAGGTCAGGGTCTGTCTGTACACAATACACCAAGAAACAAAAAAGTACACCTATTCATCAGTGGAAAATGAACACATCTAAACAAACACAAATGAGGCCTTTTGATACCAGTGTTTAACTTCAGCAGCTAAACATGACAACTAAACTTTTGAGCCACACTGACCTTACATTATATTAACTCTATAACTGCCAATGGTTGAAAAAAAGGAGATAATTTACAAACTCATGTAAAATCAAACTTTTCTAACCCTTCGGGTTAATAAATATTAGGGATAAAACCATCAAAGTATTAGCAAGCACTGATTTTGAGGGTTTGGACATTTTTAGGGTTAGAATTAAAATGATGTTGAGGTCAGAGTTCAACATTTAGTTGTGTAAAAATGTTCCAATCTGGTGAGACTACAGATGATATTTTACACATCTGTCTAAAAAAAGTAATGCATTTACTTTACTAAAACACATTTAAGTTGACTTTTGAGACAATTTTTTAAGCTAACATCAGTTTGTGCTTCTTGTGTTAGCATCTAGTTAGCGCGTCTAAAAGGTCTGAAGTCATTCACAGCTAATTTATAATGACCTGCTTTCTTTGTTTCAGATATAAGTTTGTTTGTTTGTTTTTAAAGAACAGCTATCTTCTTAAAGAATCTTTTTTGATGTTTCAAGCATTGGCAGCAAAAAAAAAAAAAAAAATTGCATCTATGGGGAAGCTAATGTCCTCCTGTGTAGCATGCTGAGCTAACACATGTGGGACCAGTCTATTTACTGGAAAGAAACCCAACTTATGTCAAGACTCCTTTAGTTTCACCAGTGGGACCACAAATGAAGCCATAAAAATGTCAAGGTAACATGAAATTAATAATTACTTCAAATTGTAAATCCTTACACTTATTGCTAAAAAGGAGTCCCGGTACTGTGACACACTGCACCGACCTGCCTCGTCCACCAGTAAAATGGACCAAATCCCCCCCCTTGTACTCGAGACAACCCAAGACTGACGATTACACTGACAATGTTCCACCGTTTCTTCATGTAAACATGCTACTTACACTCAAAAACCCCTCCATCATAGAACTGGATGAAGTCATATACGTACATTGGCGGAGGGTTACAACAAACACTGGCGCAGAAAGATGTGAATTGACCTCTTGTCAAATCTAGTGACAAAATAAGAATCATAAGAATAATAATAATAATGTGTTTTTCTGTATTGCACATTACACTCCTTGAACTAAACCTCAAACTCAAGGTTCTGCAGCACATTTTCAGCCTATTCATAAAATGTCTTTTAGCATAAATAAATAAATATCTAAATAAATTATCTTGTGAGACTGAATTTACACGAGTAACATAGACACAAACGAGTGAGCGGACAAAGCACATGAGTAAATTACACGAGATTACATCTGAATTCGCTGTTGGAACGTTTCAAAGGGAGCTTTCTTGTTGGGAAATATATCAAAATCTAATCCACTAAACTGAGTAATGTTGTTATCTACACTAAACTGTATTTACTGAATCTACTCTAAACATTGTTTAGATGTACAAAAGAATTTACCTCCACTATATCTGCAAGGAAAAGATACAAAATTTGCTTTAGAAAGTTTAAAAAGTATATTCAGTAAAGGGTAAACTAATTGAAACCTTCTGATAGTGTTGTGTGTAATAACTTGGATAGCACTTATCATTTGTGGGTGACTTTTACTTGGCCCTTTACAGAGGAAATGCTTTTAGATGTGGTTGATATTAGGCAGTGAATATTACTATAACAATGCTTGCTGCCTTGACCTTTTTTTTTTTTTTTTTTGCATTTTTTGTCAGTGAAATGTCTATTTAGCAGCTGTTTGTTCCAGTAGATTTTGCACATTTGCTTCCGACTTTGCAGTGCAATACTGAGCGCCGCATACATGCTTCAAATGAACTGTTTCACTTGAGACATCCTATGATATCCTGTATTTCTAGCTTGCAGTTTCAGAATGACTCTGCTGCACATATTGTGTGTAAAAAGCTAAATAATGCTTGCAGCAGAGCAAAGCGCAGTCGGCTGACAACCTGCAGACTGTAAATAAAGCTTAGGGAACATTGGATGACAGTTCTCTAATTGGACTCTGAACAGCAATGAATGAATGACTAGGGAGAAATGAAAAGAACCACTTCCCACGGGACAAGAAAGTTAATGTTGTCATTAATCCGCTGATCTCCATTTAGTTCATAGTTTTCACCCTTCACGCTAACAGACAACACTTAATTAGTCAAATAAAGAAAAACAACAGAGTAGTTTATCTAAGTGGTTCAGCTGAAAGCTTGAATACTAGGGTTTGCTCGAGTGTTTAAGGCATTGTACAGGTGTTATCTCGAAGCATCTGGTTCTGTGACGAATGCGTAGATTATGATCAGTACGATGGACGTTGACAACGGGGGCCTGTTTTTGTTTGACGCAAACATCTACACGAACTAACACTGTCACTTCTCGTTCGTCTGCCCGTGCATGTTTGTCTGTGCTGCTGTCACTGAAGAGAAAGGATGAGTCTGTCAGGAAACACGCCACAGTAATGGACCGGTCTGCCACTACCCTTGACAGCGACGCCGTGACGAGCGACTGACTGACAGCCTCCACACGTGGACACATTTTGGTCCTTCAGACGAGGAAAATGTCCTTTTTGTTCCTCTCAAACTGTCAAACCAGACCCACCGGCTGCATCCTGTTTCTTGTCTGCCTACATACGGAGATTTATACAGGAAGAATTCACATTAAGTACCAGCTGTTCACTGAGCGGACACACAAATGCAGGCATGTCATTTACAGTACGACTCATTCCAGTAGCATATATGTGACTCACTGGCTATACATGCGAAAAATATTCACGACATACAGACCTCTGTCAGCAAGACTGTGGTTGCCCTGGAAACCAGAGGCAAATCTAAGGGGTGTATGGCTCTTTGAAGACTGTGTTCAGACCAAAAACAAAGGGAGTTTGACATGGTACAAATAGTAGGTACTAGGTAGTAGGTAATAAAAGAGCCCGTTCTCATTCCCAAGTCCCCCTTGGTGTCTATTTTTAACATTCATGATACCCTTATAGTGTAGACTCGTGATGTACGGGGTAAAAGTTATACCTTCAGCGACAGAACTCAACGACATGGACCATCTGACATCACCAAGAGGGAAAAAAAACTGTAAGAAGGATGTGGTTTGGATGGTTATACCGATAGTTTGTGGACTTACACACAGAAGACCATGGTTTGCGTCCTGTTTCGTCTGTGTTAACCTTTGTGTTTCTTATTTTAGCTCTACATCAACCCTTATTTCCTAACACTAACCCCAGCCCTTTTCCCCTAACACTGACCAAGTAGTTTTTATACCTAAACTAACCCAAAGTACTGATGAAGATCTGGAGTCTGAGCGTCTTCAATGGCAGCTCACTGCTCCTAATGTGCTAAGTGCTAATGCTAATACTAAAGCTAAGTGCTGTGGTTTTATTAGGGGTAAAATACAGAGACCAATTTCCCTACAGGAATACTAAAATGAATTAACTTTTAGCTGTTGCGATGCCATTGTCTAAATGTATTTCAGAATATCAAACATACACCCTACAGATCCAAATGGGATTTTTTTGGGAGTGATATTGTGAAGGATAAACCTGAAAATTCACAGCATGCAAAAAGCACCCACATGTATGAGTTCACCACTTTAACTACCTATGTGATTTATTACATCCCACAATGCATTATGGTTATTATCTTCTTCATTTGTTTCATGGAACTGGTTGATGGAAAGTTCCTGAAAGTCGCCAAGCTAACACAGAGTAAAAACACCAACAAACACTGATAATACTGTCAAGTTACTTTTACACTTTTCCTATGTGAGTAATAACACATACAGTTGCATTTGATAGCAACAGACCACACAGTGCAGTACCAAATTAGCCAATAACAGACTAAGTGGACACAAACTTCACCACAGGGTCCTGACAGTCTTGTGTAAAATCTGTCAGAAAAAAACTACTGCACTTCACTGTTGGTGTCACTTTACATCTCTAGAGGTTTCTGCTTCATATGAGATAATAAGCAAGCTAATGCTAGGTAGCAGCAATTCATATGAGCAATCATGAGATGAACAGAAATGACAGATATTACAGTTGTATTAAAATGCAGGGAATGAAGGGAAAAAGTTCACCCTCAAAGTACAGCAGTTACATTTTTACTTCATAGCATTTTCATGTGAAGTAAACGTTTGCGTTTGGTCTGAACACAGGGTTCCACTTTTTATTTCTTTGCTTCAGTGTCTAAACTTTTAGCTCAATGTCCAATCAGCGCTACTGTGGGATCATGTCGTCCGTACTTCAATAAAAACTTCATTGATGACAGAGGAAGTAGAAACCTGACTGTGTTTTCGTGCACTAGGCACTGCGATTTCAGATGATATTCAAACCGACTGAAAACACTCTATGTACACTGGTATTTAGTATTTACAGCGCGTGTGGAGAACCTCCATCCTGACTGTGCATCATCGTAGCCCCGTGGTAAACAAACACGTGTTTTTGTTATTGTAAACATTCCACTCCTTTTGTCGCAGTGGGAGGGGCCAACAGAGACGGGTTTGTGTTGCAGGAAACAAATGTGTCGGTTCCGTCGGTAACACGGGTTCCTGCGTCTTAATGCCCTTTTCCGTTACAGAACAGCTCCTCTACCAACGCCAACAAAACACCTGTCTGACTAAAACCCCTGGACCAGCTTCCAGAGGCCGGCTCTCACCTGCTCCGTCACCCTCTCATCATTCGTTCTTCCATTCTCTCTGTGTGCTCAAACATGATGCACACTTCACCATCCTCATCCCTCACAAACACTTCCTTTGGCCTTTCTCATGTCTGAAACTGTGTGTGCTTGCTATGATCAGTTTACACATGCGTATTTACAGTGTGTGTGTGTGTGTGTGCGTCAACATGTATCTGAAGTATCTGAGCATCCCCGTGTTAGACCGGGACACCTTCAGCCTGCAGCCAACCCGGTCAACAGATGAACTTGTAAATGGACTGAGTGTCAAAGTAAATGTGTGTGTTGCTGTGCAATATTCTTCCAGAACCTGATCCCGTCTCCTCTTTAAAAGCCATCGATGTGGCAGTAGGCCTCCAGGCTGGAGAAGAGGATGTAGAGGAACCACAGGCCCAGGAACAGCAGGGTGGTGAGGAGGCGGGACATCCTGGGCCCGCCCAGCTCTCCGCCGATGGAAGGCCGGCGTCGGAACAGCAGCACGGCCATGCACACGAACGCAAAGATGGTGAAAAGCGTGACGGAGAAGGCCAGCGAGCCGGGATTCACTCTGAACTCTTCACCCTTGATTTTCCAGTAGATGGCGGCCACCGACCACGCCACGCCGATACCCAGGAACACGTTGACGGCGTTGCTACCGGTGACATTACCAACAGATGCATCGGCGTGCTGGTCCTGTATGGCGGCAACTTTACTAGCGAAGGTGTCTGGGATGAAAGAAAGAAACGGAAAGCGGAAACATCAGCACAGTGTCGTCATAATCCACCCTAAAACACATTTAAATACAGTAAATAACACACCTTAGGTCTTTACCCAACGTAGATATGCTGTAGTTACAAACCAAATTAAATGAAGAATTCAGATTTACTGTTGTTTGGTCAAAAATCAACACAAGGTCTTGAAGACAGCAACAATGTTTTTTTTTTTATATATATATCAGTCATTGGTATACTACACTGTTGCCCATAAAGTTGGAATAATTTTGTTTTCAGACATATTCCCATACCTCTTTTTATTCCTATTTATACACGTCGTTGTCACCTTTGACCTGGTGTAATGGTCACATGCTGAGTCCCAGGTACAGTTTATCTATCAGAATAAATCATATTGGCACATTCATCTCATATTCCAGTCTGGTGAGCATCAGTGTATAATGGTCAAATTGACTATTGAAGACAGTTAATGCCTGTGTGTGAATTCTTGCACAGTTTGATTGAAATAAATGTGTTAAAGTAACTGAAATGATTGTATTACTGATATTAGCACTTATTTCTATAAAGGTTGGTTTCTTTTTAAAATCCCCATAGGGAAATTAGGTCTCTGCATTTTACTCCTCCTAATACACAAACAGTACCGAGCATTAGCAATTAGCGTTAGCATATAGCACACATCAGCAGTAGTGAGCTGCCACTGAAGGCATGTAGCAACCAATAATGTAATAAAGTGTTTGAGCCAATAACGTAATAACTTACCACATTATTAGTAAAACATTTTTACGTTATTGGAACAAAAACTGTTTTACATTATTAGCTTTATTACATTTAAAATGGCCAGGATTATTACATTATTGTTACTAATTAACCTCTATGTACCTGTTTTTAATGGCAGACAACCTGGAGGAAATTAGCATGGTGAAGTGAGAACATGCTACTACATGCTATGTAGTTACAGCTAATGAACCAATCACAGACAGGGAGTGAAAGGGCTAACTGCTAACTGTACAATATTGATCCAATCACATATGTATTATTTCAATAAGTACATCACGATACCAACCAAAAGCAACACTATTTCTTCCTACTCCTACTCACTACTCCCTCTAGTGGCACAAAGTGGTTTAATGAGACAGGATGAAGCCGGGTTAGCTGGTTAGCATGCTAACTGCATATTATGTCTTTTACACAACTGTTACAACTGTCACTTATTCCGATTCTGGTACTAATTTTAATGAATTTTTGGGAGCTGTTGATTAAAAATTCTATCTTTAAAATCCATAATTGGTCCTTCTGGCTCTATGAGCAATCCTGTGCAGGTGGAGGGATGCTTTCCCTCCCACTCATGCACAGTGGTTGGAAGACATTATGTCCTGCTTAAGACTGGAGAAAA
>JAPQRP010000006.1:34981329-34996197 GCA_037367295.1 Apogon hyalosoma | reverse complement strand
GGGGGGGTGGGGGGGGGGGGGGGGCGGCGCGGGGGGGAGCCGAGGGTGGTCCGACTAGATCACCTACAGGAAACAACGAGAGACGAAGGTTAATGAGACGATGAGAAGACATGGACCGAAGACGAACAGAGGACGGGGTTTACCGACAGGGAAACGTCCATATTTGAGCATTTTACTCAGTTTCTTCGTTTTGTTGATTATTTTGTTTTTTCTTAGTTAATTTTTTTACCTGTTTTGTACATTTTGTTGAATATTTAGTTTCTTTGGACCACGTAGTTATTATTATTATTATTTATTTTTATTTTTGCAAATTTTTGTTCCATTTACTGATTATTTCATTCATTTAGTTGATTATTTGGTTCAGTTTTTTTTTTACTATTTAGTTAATTTTTTTTTGGCCATTTTTGTTCCTTTATTGATTATTTTGTTCTCTTCTGTTCATTGAGTTAATATTTTCTAGCATTTAGTACATTTTTTTGACCATTTTTGTTCATTTATTATTAATAATAATGGATTAGATTTCTGTAGTGCTTTTCAATGCACCCAAAGCGCTTATTCATTCACTCTCACATTCTCACTCTGGTGGTGGTAGACTACGTTTGTAGCCCCCGCTGCCCAGGCTGATGGAAGCGTGCCGAACAGCCCCTCCCACCCCCACCAAACATTCAAATGCATTCATACAGCAGCGTGAGTGACACTGGAGGCACGGTGGGTGAAGTGTCTTGCCCGTGGACACAATGGACTGAGCGGGATTTGAACCACCAACCCTTCAGTTATTGGATGACCCGATCTACCTCCTGAGCCATGGCTGAATATTTGGTTCGCTTAAGTACATTTAGTACATAATTTTGACAATTTTTTGTTTTGTTGATTTAGTTCTTGTAATGTCAAATGCAAATGCAGTCTGTGTTCTTATTATTTACTACTAATACTAATAATATATAAAACATGTATACATTTCTACAATATCTCCATAGTAAGATACCAAAGAACCAGCAGCCTTTTTATTAGTTTTATACATTTAATACTAATACTTCCTGTCTCATAATAATTTACACACCTAAATAATAAGGAATATATGAGGATATTTCAGAAACTTTCCAGATCTGCTTTTCAAGAAAATGCATTTATGAAGCTGCACATACAGTGTGCACTTGTTTCCTGTCGTTGTCGTATAAAGTCGTACATGTTTAAACCAAGTGCTGTGACTCATTTCGTCCCAACAGGACCCTGCCTCCATGTAAATGAAGTTTTCACTGTTGGAATAAAAGCTTTCATTCTCCGTCGGCCTTGAATAGGAAATGAGGCTTGAGTGGGCGCATTTAAATTTACTGTACGTCAACATAAATAAAGGAATTCTGGGAAAAAAGGCAGGTGAAAAGAATGACTCACAGCTGATGACGCGACCAGCAGAGACGCCGCAGAGGTATTCAAGGAAATGAGCCACTGGTACGTGGACAAAATGAGACAGAATAAGAGGAAATATAGTCCCATCCGTCCGTCCGTCCATCTGTCTGTCTGTCTGTCCATCCATCCGTCTGTCTGTCCATCCATCCATCCGTCTGTCTGTCTGTCCATCCATCCAATCATCCATCCATCTGTCCGTCCATCCATCCATCCGTCCATCCATCCATCCGTCCATCCATCTGTCCGTCCATCCATCATCCATCCAATCATCCATCCGTCCGTCCATCTGTCCATCCAATCATCCATCCATCCATCCGTCCGTCCGTCCGTCCATCCGTCCATCCATCCATCCATCCATCCATCCATTTTTATGCTGACTGTCTGAACTGGAGTCCAGTTTCCTCCAGCAGATTTTTGTGTTTATTTTTGTTATTTCTGTCTTTGCTCCCCTGTATGAGTTTTTTTTTTAATACACATATATAGAAGAAGTTATATATATAATGTATATATGGATTTATGGGTTAGGTTCAGACATCTTATTTATTTGTCTGTTTATACCTTCATTTGTCATATAAGTAGCATCTACTTTGAAGGGAACAATAACAGTAGTGTTTTACCTCAGACCACACAAAGGAGGAAGGGAGTTATGTAAAAAACAAAATGGAAACAGAAAAAGAAAAGGACAATGAGATTGAAAGCCAGAGTAAGCAGACGAACAAATAATGTCTGAGAGCATTTCAGTGTCTGGTCCTTAAACCCACCAGGACTCTAAGAGCTGCATCACATCTGCCACCGAACACCGCAGGAACAAAGCCACAGCCATGATTCATGACCAGAACAACACGTTCACACGGTCTGAGCAGAAAAAGGTCAGATTTGTCGGAAACAAAACATGAGAGTCGTGTCTGCAGGCTCCTGTTGACCTATTGGACCGAGGCCTATTAGAGTCCAATTATCAGCCGAGGACACAGAGAGTGATGAGGACGGCTTAGAATAACATGATGAGATCGGACGAACACAGGGTGAATCCGCCGCACACCGTACGAACAGGTGAACTCTACGCTTCATAGACACACGGACGCCTGCTCCTGCTCTGGTTTTCTGTCTCTTAGTTTTGAGGCAATTATTCATCAAGGAACTCATTCATTCATCATTCATTCAAGAAAAGGCTGAATATGATGCGTACTACATTTAGCTTTTTCTCTCAACAATAATGTGGACTGCAGCTGCTCTGACATCAACAGAAAAACATCTTTTTTATCAAAAGCTGGTTTGAAGGTTAGGTTTTCCCGTGTATGCACTGAGTCTTCACCACACGGATTTATTTATATTTATTTAAATTTTCACAGACACAGAAATAATGGAATTTTGTGGAAAGTAGTAATTACTGTGTTCAGAGTTTGTCGCAGCACAGAAAAATGCAAAATTAACAGAGTATAAAGAGCCACCATTTTACATTAACAAAGCAGTACATTTGCCTTGGAAATGTGTCTTTTCTGTCATTTCACATCCCAACTTAAACCTACAAAAACAGCAGTGACAATTTCTGACCCCCCCCCCCAAAAAAAAAACCCTTCGTAATAAAATTGCAGCCTCAAAATACATCTGATCTGAAGAAAATGTGACTTTTTCAGCCAAAATAACCATTAACTGAACATAAACCCAGTGTGTCCATCCACTGTCACTGATCCAACTCCATGGGTTTTACTGGGGAATCAATATTGTAGAAGATGATGGTGTTTCCACGGTAACTACGGAGCCTCTGAACATCTAAATGGGTCATATCTGATGACCATGAAAAGATGAATGACTGTATTTTACACTAATTATTTATACTTATTTATAGGTTTAATGGTTCAGAAGTTATTAAACATTTTACATCAGTAGATGATTTTGGTCGATCCTGGATGTTTGGGTCTTTATGGGTTTAAAAAAAAAAATTACACTGACTTTAAAAAGTCTTTTTTTTTTTTTACTTAAATCCTATTCACATGTGGACAACAACAACAACAACAAAGTAAGACAGCAACGTTCATGTTCTGCGATGTAAAATGACCATCTTTGTCAAAGGAGTCTGGTGGCTTTGAAGAGATGCATCCGCTTCGGTTTTATCAGAAAGTAAAGAGATGAAAATATTCTAAATATAGTGTCTACTCCAGCTTTGGGTTTGGTCCGTGGCTGTAGCTGCAGTGATTAGTTTATGTTGTGGTATTTGTTTGTGTTTGTGCAAACTGGAGGCACACTGACACAACATTTGTCTGTAATTTATGCAGTCTACATTATTTTCCAGAGGAGGAAGGGGCTGGATCAAGGAAAGGTCCACGTCTGGTTTCATTTGATCTCTAGTCGGTGACTGTTTTGCATTACAAACAAGTAGAGAAAAGACATGTTTGTGTGTTTTTCCAGTTAAACAGAAACAGCAGAAGTGACTTATCGTACAAGAGAAACAAATAAGTGATGCACAAACAGCAGGAATTAAATGAAACGATCTGCACCATCCTGAATTACACACTGAATCAAACTGTATTAAATGAATTCATGTTGAATTGGAATTCTGTATTAAAAGGGCAGGAAATATGGTTGTATTTTGAGTTCAGTCTGGTGAGTGCATAAGTGTTTTTTTCTGATTTTTTTTTTTTGCTTAATACAAGCAAAAAAAATTTTTAAAAAAATCAGCCAATGGAAGAAGTGGAAATTATCTTGGTAAGATTTCTTGAAATCAGATTTTCCAGATCTATTGTCTAAAAATAGGTTCTTATATCGCACCGAAAAGTGCCTCTTTCGGTGATTATGTCTTATTTTAAATACACTTGATTTAAGATTCAGATTTTTTTTTCCCAGTGAACTGAGCGTTCTCTAAAATTCGACTATGAGAGAAACTTTTTTCCAGACTTTATTAAGACTTTCGTACCAAAAGGTCTGGAAAACAGCATTTCAAAATTCCACACTTAAGACTTTCAAGACCTGCACAAGCACCATGTTCCAGATGCACCGCTGTGAAGCAGAAACCCTCATTACAAATGCATGTCCATGAATCACATTGCATCATAGTGATGGAGCTTTGTTTGGATGTTTGCTGTATTGGCTCATTTGTCACCTCCATAGTGAACGTAGTCCGTGGGTTACTCTGATATTTATGAGTTTTTATGTTCTTGCGGGTATTCTGAGGTTTAGTTCTTCATCTTCTCCTGTTCTGTGACCAGCTTCATGTTTCATTTGACGCTGATCAACCAGAGGAACGGAAACAGAAATGATGCCTGATAAACTCCAGTGTGAATCCCACAAATATAAACGACTGCAGTGTCTTTAGATCAACTCACCTCGACATCAGACGCATTTACAGTCCAGACATTTTAGGAGCCACGTTGAGCTCGGAGAATTAAAAATATATGTCAGGATTTGAGGAAACTGAATGAACTCATGTCTTTAGGTGCCTCCTCTGTCCCTTTGGCTACAATGGCCGTTAGCAAAGACAAATGCCCCCCCCCACAATGTCTTACTCTGAGGTCAAGTCAGAGTTGAGGAAAGGGCGAAAAGGAGCAAAGAAGGATGCAGGACCCTAAAGATGTTTATGGTGGTCATTTGCCGCGGTTGCCATGGAAACCAGGGGAAAAGGTTTGGTGGGGCTATCTATCACTGAACGGGGAGAAAATGAGAGAAAGGGGGGAGCAAGAGAAGGAAAAAAAAAAAAAAAAAGCAAGTAAGAGAGCTTTCATTCATCACTGTGAGCAGGAGGCGAACTGGGACACTTCCACTAATCTCCCCCTCCCCTCTTCAGATCCCACACAGTCATACGCTCATCCCCGGGGAGGGAAAGCGGTCCAGCCGTGTGGTCAAGGGCACATTAAGCGATCTCAGCAGAAACCAGCGTACGAACACCAGCGCGACTTTCACACACGCTGCCGATTTACACGAAGCCACAGTCTACCCCCACTACTTCATTTAAGCACTTTGGCAGCGCTGGGGAAGGGGCTGAACGAACCCATTACCACACTGGAACGGGGGAAAACCATCAGGCCGGTTTGTTTCTTCAGACCAATCACATCTGTCTAAGGCGGCGTTACGCTCATGGTTGCAGTGTGTATTCGATCTTACTCGTGGAGTGGAGTCCCAGGGTTGGAGGAGGCCTAGTTCACTGCACAATCCGAATAAAAGTTGACATTTATAGTGTGTAGCTGAGAGTTGAAAAGAAGTGGACAAAGCTAGTGTTGCCCACTGCATTACAGTCAGGTCCATAAGTATTTGGACAGTGTTGTAGTCTTACCGCTGTACCAGTGGATCTGCTTTTGTGGCAATTCTCAAACGAATTTTTCTCAGTTTTAAGTCATTTATCACCGTTTGCTCTAATATTATGCTCTGTATTTTGCATTTTTAAGTGAAAACCTGGTATTTTACTGCATTTGATGTAATGATTACGTAGATGTTCATTAACCGTTTACTGGGCAAGTGACTATTTTTGGTCATTTCCAGAAACGTTACATATGAGGCCAGTCCTGTGCCTCAGTGACGCCCAGAAGCATGTTGGTTTTTGTAAAACTATACAGTGAGTCAAAGAGATTTTATAGAAATTCTGAAGCTATAAATAGTGAATATGAATGATTTTTGTCAGTTTACGACCTTTCACTGGAAAAAATCTAAATCTGACCAAATGTGTTTTTCTCATTTCTAGTCCAAATATCTCATCACACTTAAAATAAGACAGAATCACCTACAGAGGAACTTTTCAGTCAGATATAAGAACTGATTTATAGACAATAGATCTGGAAAATATGATTTAAGAAATCTTACCAAGATCATTTCCACTTGTTCCACTGGCAGATTTTTTTGCTTGAATTAAGTTAAAAAAAATTTTAAAATAAAATAAAATAAAATCTTGAATTAAGCAAAAAAAAAAAAAATCTGCCAATGGAACAAGTGAAAACGATCTTGGTAAGATTTACATTTTTTTCCAGTTGTTTTATTGCATGTGTTTACTTTTTAGTAAGTGCTGCTCAGATGTTTTAAGGTAAGATGAGATAGTTGACAAAGTCCAATAACACACTAAGGTTGGAATTTTGAATTTCAGAGCATTTGAGTGAGTGTAAGGGGTATAAGGGGTTAAAGCTCAGATTAAAGTTGACATTTATTGTATCCAAAACAGAGAAAACTGAAGAAAAAGGTGATTCTTTCTGAAAACTATATACCTTTAACTCAACATTAACCCAGTGTGTCCATGGGTTTTACTGGTGAATCAATGTTGTGGAAGATGACGGTGTTTCTATGGTAACTACAAAGAAAAGATGACAAACTGTATTTTACACCAATTATTTGCATGTATTGATAGGATTAGTGGATCAACAGGTATTAAACAGTTTAGATCAGTAGATGGTTTTGGTCTCTGATGGATGTTTGGGTCTTCATGGGTTAAACAAATAAGATGTGACTGGAATGTGGACGTTCAGTGGGTTTTATATAAATATTCCTTGAACCATTTAGGAATTATGACCATTTTAATGCAATTCTCTCCATTTTCAGTGGCTCAAAGGTAACTGGTCAAACGAAGATGATTCTAAATATGAGGACTGTTTTGAGTACTTGGATGAAAACCCTTTGTCTGATGTCTGGAACCCATGGACACTTTCCTCCTGGAGATGCTTTTCCAGAACTTTACTGCAGGCACCTTCAGTTTCTGGTGCTTGTGGGTTTTTCTGCCCCCAGTTTGGTCTTCAGGAACAAAAAAAGGCTGAAATCAGGTGAAGACCATCCCATTCATTTCTTTACCCACTAAAGCTCTTGGGTCGCTTTGGCAGAATAACCAGGGAAAAGGCCACATCTGGACTCGAGGCTGTTGTTAAATGACTTCTGAGCGTCTGAAAATGGAAAAGCTATGTTTACAATGGTTGCAATTCCTACATGGTTAATGCATTTTTGATAAAACCCTTGACTCGAGGCTGAAAATGATAACAATCAGAAGCAAAACTCCAAACCTTGTGTCACTGTCCAAGTACTTACAACCCTGAGTGCTGCTAGTTTTACTCAGTGTTACCCACAGTGTTAGATTTTACTCCGACTCTACACTCCTCTTCTCTGCATCTGACTCTGTCTTACCACGGTTGATATTTTTGATCACATTAAAAGGCGTCCCATCATTTAAGGCTCTGCTTTCCGACAGAAGCCGGCGTCCCCAGCCAATTAACTTAACTATCAATTAATTAAGATCTATGGACCGCAGCGCTCTGGTGTTATTAAGGATTCAGCGCCTCACGACGTGTCTATTGTTTGTTGTATCGCCTTAGGAAACCTCCGTTACAGTTTGACAGGAAACACCTCTGTGATCCTGAAGTGACAGCAGTGGCGCCTTGAGTTCAGCGATTTTAATATTATCACTGATCACGTGTGAATATGGAGACTGTGATGTAAACTGGAAGACATGCCAAGTGTCTGTTTATCTGTTAATTGTATGATACAGACTGTAAGACTGTAGGAGGTGTAATTAGACTATACTGACTCCTGTATCGTCTCCTTTGTGGACATAAATATGTTAAAACACTCTGTAATACTTTAAATATCTGGGTTCTTCTCTGAACCTGGTGATAAAAACAGGACATGGGGCTGAAAATTCAAACCAGATGTAAACGAACGTTATGAAGCAAGTTCGGAAACACTTTGGGTCTATTTGAAAAATAAATACCGACTGAGATAAAAGAGGAACTATTTTTCAGATAAAACACATTTTTATATTATTTTACATTATATTTAATACATAAATCCTCATGTAACACAGTAACAAAATTACGTGCTACTATTTTTTTTAATATCTCTTTATTCTCTCACAGGTGCATTTTGGGAATCGAACTAATTATTCAAGGCAAAGTGTTTCACAAGAACAACCATTGCTGCAAAATAATTCACAATTTACTTGTGTTTAAATGGGCAGGTTCTGCATGTAATGTGAGTGGACACGATGGGTTCCACACCAAACCTGGAATGAGCCATACATTGATGAAAAACCCACATGTGTGGATTAGAAAAACCACTAGGATCGACACAGTGAACACAGTGTCTTTATAGAAGACCATTTACAGCCATGTTTTCACATCTAATGCACTGACACCTAGGCAGATTTAACTGTCCATATTTGGGGCCTATTCTTGGACTCAATATTTGATTAGAAATTCATTAATTATGGGATGGCTCAGAGCAAGAGGATAATTTTTTTTGCATTTATCTGAGATCATCATTAGGTCCATCCTGGGGGGGAAATTTGTCTATATTTACCTTTTATGGGTCTAAAAAGCTGGAAAAGTGACAGATACTAAAATAAACCCAGTTTCATAGAAGCACCCATACAGTATTGGAAAACACACCCTAGTAAAGCTAATCCATTGGAACACTGCTGCTCTTTTGTTTCATTTTGGTCTTCACCAGCTTGTGTTTTTTGAGCCTGAAGTGAAAAAATACTTAATGCAAACACACTCATTAGCACTAGCTGCCCTATTAGCATATTCCATAACAAACCAATACTGAATTGCTGCAGTAGGCTAATGTAGCTAATGTAGTCATGCTAATGAGACTGCACTGCAAAAAAGCGGTGTCTAAAAACAAGATAAAAGACTAAATCTGAGGAAAACTGCACATTGCACTAAGCGCATTCAGTACACTTCATATTTATATTCATTTTACATTCATATATTTCTTAGTTTATCATGTATTTGCTATTTGTTTTCTTTATGCTGTCGTCCTTTTGTTGTCTGGTTGTGTTGGAGAAGTGACACACAATACATTTCACTGCACGTTGTTCAATGTGTGATTGTGTATGTGACAAATAAAGCTCATTTGGTTTGAACAAAGGTACTCAAAACAAGTGAAATATCTGTCCATGCAGCAAGATAATTTCACTTGACAAGATTTTTTGAACTGAGATTATTAAATCTAGAAATAAGTACGTCTACAGATGTAAGTACAAAACAGTGTCAATTTAACTCTTAGATAGAGAGTTGAATTTAACTCTGTTTCAGAAAGCATTTGGTCCCTCTCAGAATTAGAGTAAAATTTACTCTATGGCCAGTGTCAAATTTTCAGAGTTAATTCTACTCAATTCAGTGTCAAAATGAACAATGCAATGTGTAAATATTTAACACTGTAGTGTTTTCATACAATTAGAGTAATATGATTACAATGTATAGATTTATTATTAACTCCAAATTGTGTTTGAAAATGGCTACAGTGTGTTAATATTGAAACAATATTGAATTGCAGGGGTTCCTGAGGTGGGGTCATGAGATGATTTTCAGAAATTTCTTGTAGTTCTTTGATTTGTTGTAAGAGATTAAGTGTATTATTATTACACTTTTAATTTGAAGGGAGTTTAACTGCTCCATGAGTTTCTATCACCCCACAAACTGCTTTACTTTTGGTAGTGCTAAGTCCACCCATTAGACACTCTAGTGTTGTTTCATAGTGACAGTCAGGCTGGGCATTGTTCTGCCTACAGCTGTGACTAATGGTGTCACATTAATAAAAAACAAAAACAAAACAAACAAAACATAAAAAGGCCAATAAACGTAGTAAAACAGACACATTAACCTAAATTAACATTAACACAAACCCCTCTTGAACCCTGCACATAAAATAGAACACAATGAGCAAAATGTCCAGTACCCACAATGCAATGCAGCAAACTGGCACTAATCATCACTCTGAAGAGTTGAATTTTACACTGCATCTATGCAGGACTTTACACTGACTTTTAACGCTGCTGTTAAAGCTGGTTTACTCTCCATAGAGCTACAAATACTCTATCTAGGTTAAAACAGTTTGACTCTGAAATACTGACACTGCATTTTAACGAGATAAATTATCGAACACTTCTAAATTTAAGTTTTTTTTGTTGTTTTTTTTTTAAAATCTTGATAAGAACCAAATAATTTGCAGTGTGGGGTATTATACACAAGTGCTTTCAATTAATTTTTCCACTTGGTGCTATTGTAAATATGTTTCCAATATGTTATGATGCTTTATAGACACAGGCTTCGTCAGTATTTTGCACAGATTCTGTTTTTCCGTCCACAGTTACTGACTGATGAGATGAACCCAGTTATTCCATTGAAGCTGCAGTAAATGGTGTGATTTCAGAGAATCGTTCTGACGCTGTTCAGATGAATGTGAAGTGACAAACACTGTGATTTATTAATCTGTCTGGACTGAATCGGGCCGTCTGTTGTATCTCATCTTGTTATCTGTGTTAATAGATAACAGTTAGGACACATTAATTACCCTCCGGCCTTTTGTTGTGTGATGTAGAGGCTATTCCTTTCTACTGAAGCATAATAAGAGTAGTACTCAGTTCATATAAACAACACTGATGGAGACCCTTTTTATTCCTGATGCTCCTGAAATGTGTATACGTGATCTCCAATCATGCATCTGACGCTAAGTGCCTTCATTAGCCTCTGACAGTAACCCTCCACTCATCAAACTGCCTTTTAAACAACGATCACTGATGCTATATAGCCATAGTTCCTATTAATTCCCGATCCAAGAGGAAATGTAAACCTTTTACTGTATCATGTGAGGTCTGTAGCACCGAGGGGAGCTCTGAGGACACGTATACTTGTCTGTTTATGTGCCATAGATGATAGAAATGCTTCTTGTGCACATCGTCCCTGAGCTGGAGGCCCTGCAGTGAGTCTGCCTGAGGCTAGCTAGCGTAGCTGGCTGGAAATCAGAGAGTGACAGATAACACACTGAAGGTTCAACAGGGACTTAGCCCCAGTGTTTAGATGCAGCACTAAGGAAAAACACAGAACTGAACAGGGTTTACGGAGCTGCAGTTACATTTCAGTCGACAAACTTTTACACTAAACCTATCCTTGGGTTGTAAATAGTTGCGTATAGTCGACAAAGGTAAAATGGTGTGTACTTTCAAGGCCGACAGCCCCTAATTCCATTAATTTGGGCAAAAATAAACATTCAAATCTTAACAATTCACTCTGCTTTTCCTCTTAACCTCAAACCCCACAAGGCAGTGAACATGCAGCAGTAGAAAACAGTGCATTTATGCCAGAAATGAAAGCTAAACCAGTACAAACAGAGAGCATGATGCAGGTTTTGTAAATTCAGCTGGTCAAAACAAATCGGTTCAGTGCAAAAAGTAATCAAACTGTCAGGTTAATAGAGCTGTGACATGATTGTATTTAATGAAACAAGCCGGCCTGGCTGTAGGATTGATATTTTCTCTGCAGCACACGATGTCCTGCTCAACAATTAATTCAGTTTTTACAAATTAACAGCACAGGTTTCAATGCCCCCGGTCATGATTAAACTTCATGTTAAATATTAACTGTGGATATTTCATATAATTTAACTTCGATCACACATAAATCCACACATTAATGTCAATAAGCACAGTGAGTTACACCATACACATCAGCTCTGGTCCTTTCGTACAGGCTGCACAGTCATGCTCATCTGCTCTCTGAGCAAATCACTCCGTGAATGACAAATCGATGTTTAATATCAATAAGTCATTTGTGCTGAGACAGACCAGCAAGGCTGAGGATTTCATTACGGGCTGTGCAGCCTTCCACAGCAGCAAACACCAACCCAGTTAAAAATGAAGCCCATTTACGCTGGTTTCCCACTGACACGTCAGCTCAACTCGCCTCCACTTGGAAAAGCATTTTTTCTGTTTCCATTATGCGAGAGAAGAGCCCATGAAGTTCTGTCACATTCACGGAGCTTCCTCTCAGCTCTGGCCATACTAATGCCCTGGCCACAATAATGCAGGTGTTTCACAGAACTCATAGTATTCTCTACTTCTTGTCCACAAGGTTGGAGATCTTTAAAATCCCTTAAAGTGTAGACTCTGGAGAGAAAATGTAGAAATTGTTCACAGATGGCGTCACACCCCATTTTACTGATGTCTGTTATGTCTTTGTGTAATGACGCTGCGTCTGAAACATCAGATCCAGGTGCATAAATCAGTGTATGACCTGTAGTAGATGGAGGTCAGCACCGATATCTTTGGGAGACGGACTGGAGTCATGTAAAGAAAACACATCAACAATCAACATTTAACCCATACAGACCCAGTGCTACTTTTGTAGCAGTTCCCAAATTAAATTTTCTCTATATTTAACCTTTATTAAGTGATTTATCACCATTTCTTATAATATTATCCGATAAATTTTGTGTTTTTTCTGTGAAAAACAAGTATTTTCCTGTATTTAATTCACTGATTATGTAGATGTTCATAAAAGCTCAGATTAAAGTTGAGGGTTATTATATCACAACCTTTTCACTAAAACATATCATGAACATAAAACCAAGTGTCACTCAATCACAGCTATGACAGTTAAACTTGTATTCTTGATAGGAAAACTCTCAACTTGGTCCTTAAGTCACTGGTTCAAATCCAGCTTGAAGTTCATAGAAAAATTCTGAAACACAAGACAGACTGGATTCTGGAATGAATGAATGAATTAATTAATTTTGGTTTTTACATCAATCATTGCACTTAGTACAATAATTATAATAAACCTAAAACCCAAAAATGAATGGTCTAGAAGCAAAAGCTTACTTTTTTTGCCAATCCTTTTCACCTGATACACTGCTTACATTAAATTAAATGTGTATAGAATCGAGCATTCTCACCATATACCAAAAAAAAATTAACAACAATGAAAGCATATCTACCATTTCAATTCAATTTTCCTAAATAATTTTAAACTTAAGGCTTTTTTTTTTTTTAAACTTTGCCAAAAGAATGAATAACTTAAATCAATCAAAAGATTTTACTTGCAGTAAGGAGTCAAGTACATCCATCAGGACGCAGCAGCAGCTGACTGACTGACACAAAGAAGAATAGATTCTTATAGAGAATAAAGAATGTTACGCTCATTGGTTCACGTTTCTAAACATTGTAATGTACGTGTCTGCAGACAAAGTTCGTGCCCTCCTGCTCTGGTAGGGGTTATCTCCAGGTGGCATCGAGGCGTCATGTTGTACAATTTGTCCAGTTGTCCCAGGTCATGCCACCATGGCAAGATGAAATATTGACACATGGAGTGAGCGTTTAAAGATACCTCTAGGGTCAGGAGGAAACACTGGCGCCTCCGAGCAAAAAGGAATCACAGATAAGCCCAAGAAGACGAGCCACTGAGGGTGTTAACCATCGGGAGAGATGTCACCATGACACATAAAGCATAATCTGAGAATAGTGAAACACTGTATTTTTCCAATGATACTACATAAAAAATAAAAATAAAAAAAAAACTCACTCAAGATGACATCAGAGTTTATGTTTTTTCATGTTGCTATGATGACCGGCGATGCTGACAGAATATTATATCTGCAGTGGAAATGCAACGCTGGCTCAAAATGCGAGTCAAGCCGAGTTCAGCTGATACCATTACTATAAAAGTGGCTTTAGATTGGATCCCAAATTGAGCATTAGGAAACCTCCACGGACAAAATTATCTGTAAACTCATAAACACCACTGGGAGGCTTCCAGCTGGGCCTCGCCTTTTAATCTGGTCAATAATTAAGCAACTAAATGTAAAGTTTTTAAGTGCTTTTTTGGAGATTTGATGGAAGACCCATTAAAAAAGAGTTGATATTCTAAAACCTATGCACCTGGAGTGTTAGTTAAACGTATCTGCAGGTCATATTTTAACAACCTCCCTTTTTGTCACGGTGTGTTGATCCCTGAGGGGGTAATTATCATTTTTATGTGTGCCACCCCCTGTGGGAGCTCAGAGGTCAGCTACAGAACAGCTCCGGAGACATTTGGATTCAGTGTCTTCTTTCAATGCTGTAAAAGCTGCCTGTCATGAAGGACTGAAGAGGGGCATCAGCTGGAAATGCCAACAAGCTGTTTTCACAAATAAACAGCCCAGAGACACCAGCATCACATCCCAGTGTCCTCGTCTAACCTCAGCTTATTCACAACAAATCTTAAAACAGAATGCGAACTGGTTAATGGAGGTGTGGTCGTCATCTCCAGGGCTAAAGTTCAGGCCTTATGCAACTTCTACGTATGGCCTAAGATCTGTCTGTGAGCACTGGATTCCTGTTACAGCCCATGTTATGCTCTCAGCTGGTCATTCATTGACGTGTGCTAACTCCATTTCGACGCTAAGTGCTTTCTGACATTAGCGTTCACGGTAATCAATAGTTAGAGAGAGCTGAAGACCTCTCCTCATACAGCTTCATCATGATGCAGTGTGTTAAAATAAGATGCTAATCAACATTATTGTGCGAGCGCTACTCATAGCACCACTAATGAACCAAAGACAGACGCAAAATGAAATGACTAATCAGAGTGTGGCTTTGGTTGTATCCATTAGTATCAAAAGAGGATGAATTATTACAATAACAACAGAGACATAAACTCCAAGACCTGACAGAGATGGATGGATGGATGGATGGATGGATGGATGGATGGATGGATGGATGGATGGATGGATGGATGGATGGAT
>JAPQRP010000006.1:34949973-34959991 GCA_037367295.1 Apogon hyalosoma | reverse complement strand
TATTTATCTATAACTAACATACATTTATCTATAACTGTAACATACATTTATCTATAACTGTAACATACATTTATCTAGAACTGGAACATACATTTATCTATAACTGGAACATACATTTATCTAGAACTGGAACATACATTTATCTAGAACTGGAACATACATTTATCTAGAACTGTAACATACATCTACAGAAAACTATAACATACATCTATCTATAACTAACATATTTATCTATAACTAACATACATTTATCTATAACTGTAACATACATTTATCTATAACTGTAACATACATTTATCTATAACTGGAACATACATTTATCTATAACTGGAACATACATTTATCTATAACTGGAACATACATCCATCTATAACTGGAACATACATCCATCTATAACTGGAACATACATTTATCTATAACTGGAACATACATCCATCTATAACTGGAACATATATCCATCTATAACTGGAACATACATTTATCTATAACTGGAACATACATCCATCTATAACTGTAACATACATTTATCTAGAACTGGAACATACATTTATCTATAACTGTAACATACATTTATCTATAACTGGAACATACATCCATCTATAACTGTAACATATATCCATCTATAACTGGAACATACATCTATAACTGGAACATACATGTATCTATAACGATAAGGTCATGGGTCTGATGTGGACGTTCTAAAACAGTATCTGAAGACGAGGCTTTCGCTTCTCGTTCTTCTGCGAATCTGATCAAATTTTCATTAAATGCGAGCTCTTCGGTTTCCTCTCAGGTGCAGGATGATGCAGCATACAGCTCTGAAATGCTGTTTCCAAAAATACAGAGCCCTGCAGAGCGCTGTGGTTCACAATGGAGAGGCTGCAGCCTGGCAGATACATGTCTAAACACTATCTGCTCTCTGCAGCCATGGAGACGGCAGAAATGCAAAGGCAAGCAGAGATATTCAAAGATAGCAGTGTCACCCAGTGAGGATGCACCACACGGGGATGACTACGAAGCACGGCATCATGGGTACGAACCACGGCATCCTGCAGCACCATCAGACGCATGTTTATATTGTCTTTTTGGTTCATTTTGTCTGATATGAGCCGAACCACTGATAAAACATCATGTACATGATGGAGGTCTGAACCAGTAGATTTGCAAAATGTTCTGAGTTTGTCATGTTCTAACAATATAGAATCATTTAAAACCACAATTACTTAATACTCTAGTTTATCGGATTCCACTGCGGACCAGAAATTAGTCTCATAATTAAATGAGATTCAATTAGATGCCATTTAGATCAGCAGATCAGATGCTGTGCGTTACTGGGTTGTTGTTCTTTTACAGCGGGTTCTCAGATTTCCTTAATGAGCCTCATTTACAACATCTAGTCTTTTTTTTAATCCCTCACAGGGGCATTATGGGAGACTGTCCCATGTTAGCACTCTTAAAAGTTTGTCTGTGTTTTGTCGTGCGTCCTTTTCGATATTTGAGCCCATGTTGCACTGGAGCTGGTTGTTTGCAGACGATACCTGACTCTATTTCTAAGTTAACAGTGGTTACAGATGGGCAGTGCTGCTGCTGTGGGTGAGCTGAAGAGTCCTTTACATTAAAATCAGTGTTTTGAGACCGTTATCATGACTGTAGATACCCGTTTTTTTGTCTGCTCTGTCAGTCTTCATGTCTATTCCTAAAAGTTAAACATGTCACTATTCTCACAGAAGCACTGACAGAATTATTATTATTATTTTTATCATATTATTAGCACATATAACAGATTTTATTGTGGAAACCATGTTGACAGACTTTTCAAGGTCCTGTTTAATGTACTTGCAGTAGTATTATCATCCGTTTCGACAGCTGAGGGCAAAATAGAAAACGTTCAGCGGTTACACATGTTTTAGACATGGCGGTGAAGTAAAAACACAGCAGTTTGATGTTTCTCTACAGTGTTTGCTCTTTCATCCTTTAAAAAAAAATCACCTCACTCTCCATGTTTTCTGTCTTGCCTGTTGAATTTTAGTACAAATACAGTTAATTTCCATGACCTTGGAGTCTTTTTGTGACCGTGGAAACCTTCAGGATCACGATTTAACACTTCAAATGTGTCATGAGTTTAAAGGGAACGTAAAAAAACCAGCTCAGCTTCAGTTTCAGACGTTGTCATTTTCACCAGGCTCCTCCGTTTATTTCCTGCCTTAAACGGACTGAAGGTGGATCACATCTGAGACCCGGTGTGTTCTGAAGGTCTGGGCTCCTTCTGCAGTAGGTGAGGACCAGAGGCCTGTGTTTATTTAACTGCACTGTGTTTACCAGCAGCCCCAGGCAGACAAACCCACAGCTATGTGGCTCTGCTGGAAACCGGAGTGGGGGGAAGCAGTCGACAGCCCCCCCCATAACATAATGGTGCCCCCGCCCTTCTTCACCAACAGGCATCTAAACACACACCGACTCCACACACATGCCCTTTTCTTCTGCCTCCAACTACTGAGAAACACTGACTGCATTAGAACACAGACGATCTCTGACACGAGACGTCAACTTCATCTTCAGACTGTATGAAGACGGTGACAAATGGAAGGAAAAACCTAAAGGGCCGTTTCTCAGAGAGGTCGACCGTGTGCTTCCAGAACAGTATCAGTTATCCATGGCATTGATTCTGCAAATATGTGACGGGATGAACCGAAATCTACCAAAAGACACAAAATATTAAGACTCATCTAACAAATTACACAAAGAATAAACACGAATCTAACAAAAGACACTGCCTCATTCGGGGTTTTCATGATAGAAGTAGAGCTGCGATCATTCAGCTACTACTTTTCAGCCACTAACTTAACATGACAACGCTCCTCTTAATCACTTTGAGTCTGTTTTTTTAAGAGATGAGGTGAAATGATCCGATTTCAGATTCTTACATGTGAATATTTTCCTCCAAACCATCAGGTTGTTCACCCAAAAGGGACAACATCTTTGTCTAAATAAAAGTCAGAAAATGGTCAAAATTTATTAAAAAGCCCAAACAATTTATCTACACAAATCACTAATGAGTCAACACTTAAAATGATTGTCTGTTACAATCAAACACGTCTACAAGTACATGTTAGCATCAGCTCTGTTAGCATCTGGCATTTAAAATACCAGTGAGAGACACTAAAGGAAATAATTTACATTTTTGCTGTGATTTCTTAAATATCAGCAATAAGTAAATAGACAGGGCAAAAAAAGGAATTATATTTGAGCGCTACATGCACTAAACAGTAAAAAATCCAAGGTTTGCAAATAAGATGTTAAGAAATGTTAGCTAACATAGTATACAACTGTTAGCAAAACAAAATATTAACCATAAGTAATTTGTGATTTAACTTTTTGTTAGTTACTTGTGTAACATTTGAGACCGAGTGAATACTGTCAATTACATTAAAAAAAAAAAAAAAAACAGAATTAAACTCATACAATGAGTGTTTCTTTGACAGCTAACAACTGTGTGCTAAGCTAGCTAACATCATTTCGCATCTTAATCTGGATCAAATGAAGGGTTTCTTGCAAATTCGTTTATAAATGCAGCTCTGAAAAGCATTTTATCGTCCTTGTCTGCTTCTTATCATGTGTCTCAAATTTTAGTACAGGGATTTGCGGATAAGTGTACTATTTTACAAACTGTTATCAGCCGTTCTTGGCTACAATAGTATTTTATGGTTAATAAGAGGCTTCTCAAGTGGAATTACTGGCATTAAGTGTAAACAATGGCTTAAAATAAAGACTGACATGCAGTCACATTGATTTTAATAGTTAGTTTGAAAAATTACTTTGAGTTTGATTTATTTACTACCAGTGCTCGGCTCAACAGTTCTAATAAAATCTATCTATTTGTTAATTGGCCGTCAGCTTTTATGCAGTTAAACTATCCTTATCACTTTGCTCTTTACAAATCCACTAACAGCCCATTGTCTATTACTCTACTTGAGGATTTCTTCCTAGTCACAATCCAACAATATTGAATGCGCTTGGACAACGTGCACTTTAAACACGGATCAGCGTGGTGACTGGACGGTGCCGAGGCCAACAGAAACAGCCCAGACAGATGCCATTTACTCTGAACAACAAAGGCAAGCGGATCAAAACGCCTCTTTGCCAAAATCCAGTCGGTACGTTTCTTGTAGGAGATACGACAGAGGGGAGTCTGCAGCTAAATCAGTCAACATGCAAACTGGTGACAAACCAAAAGGAAATTCTTAGTCCCTGTTGTTGCCAATTTTAATTCATCAGTGGGAAATGCCATTCACTAATCCTCATAACTATGCACAATGGCCAAGAAGTGAGCTTGTGAACGGTGACAATTAGCGAGACGAGCGTCGGTTGATGTGAACCATAAACTGAGTCCCAGGTTCCGCGGCTTCTGTGACATTCGGACGCGCCCGAGTCCTCCCCTCACCCCAAAACACAACGCCTTCCTCGCAACAAAGAGAGTGAGGGAGAAACAGACCGTAAACAAATCTCTTTGAAACACATTAGGCCGCGGCGCACAGGCCGACCACGTCAATACCGGCCCCGGGCGACGGGACGCCATCGCTCAGCTGACGGGCCACAGCCTGACCTCCGCCCGCACAGATTCTCCCCGTCGTCCCCAACGCACAAACCACATCTGCAGAAAAAAAGACAGACTACAACTTTTTTTTTCCCCTCTTGGGCAAAAAACAGGACACCCCGCCCCCCTTTAGTTCCGAAGCCCCCTCCCACTGGCTGAGCAGGCTATAATGGGCCACCAAAGGAATGTTTCCCCCCGCATGCTCTCTGACTGTGGCCAATGGTGGAGCAGATGGAGCGACCGGGGAGGGGTGGGGGGTAACAGAGGGGTTACATTCCTCTGGACCCGACTGCTGCTCGCTTTAGGTCCTCAAGCTGATGCTGGATGGCGGTCAGCTGAGGTGGAGGGCTTTCCCACAGCTGACCTGGAATCAGCTGGCGATGAGGCAACTGTCAAGGAGCATTTACACCACGTTACATCCTGAATCTGCAGCTTTAACGGCTTTTACTCAGCCCGTTGGGTCGATACGAACGGCCCCGGTCCAGGGCTGGGCCTGGAATGTTGTTTTCTGGTCAAACAGAACGAGTAGCTGAAAATGCATGTGCACTGCGAATGTTTGGATTGCAAAACTCGTCTGTGCTTGGGTATTTTAACTTTATGCTTTTTAAAAATTGCATGTTTATGACCTTGTGCTACCTTTTGGGGTGAGTTTAACCATAGTCATTATGCTAACTGGTGTTTTTACAGCAGTGTGAATCAATGTACAATGTCCCTGTTAAATAAACCAATAAACCAATAAATAAATAAAAGTTTCAGGTCCCATTTTATGCTCAACGTTGTTTAACTTGGAAATCAGAAGTCGGAGTTTGGACAGAAACCTGACCACGATACGGCAGCGAGAGGTGAAACTCACCGAGCTAATGCTAACCTACTGAAAACACTGAGCACACTGTTACTCACACTGTTATGTTAAACAAGTTATTTCGGCCAAGTGATTACAGTTGAAACATGGCCCACAGTCATGTCAAGGCCCCTTCAAGTACAAACACACTCATTAGCACAAGCTGCCCTCATTAACAGGCTAACTGCCAGGCCTTATAAAAGCACAGGAATGCTAACGTTAGCTGATGTAACCAAGTCCACCTGAGTTGACCATGTTCCAAACATAGACTTTATCAAAGAAGCTGGCGTCAACTCCCTTAAATCATTGATAAACGACTGTTCTGAGGGTTTAATGTGGACGTTTCGGTCGGAGCCATCTTGCTTTTTTGTTATTTTGCGAGGCAGATGTGACCACATTGGGAGAGCGATGCCGGAAAATAACAAAAGGAGAAACATACGTAATGTTAGCACCAATGCTAACATTATCCTGGTTGTTGTAGCGATAATCTTAACTAAACACCTGCATAACAAGTGTTCTTAGCGTCCCTCCGACAAGCGATAAAGTGACCAAATTCACATCCAAGGACCAACGGAAAGTACGATTCCATTAAGTTCAGTCACAAAACTGTTTTTTTATCTTAAATTTACTCAACCACAGAGGACCAATAAAGTGTCATGCTAATTTGGCATTTTTGCTTGATTAAGTGTTTTATACAGATATCAAAATTGATCACTAAATACCTGTAGTACTGTAGTAAATACTTAAAGTGCATATAAAATGTTATAGTTTATATTAAAAACAGTTGATAACGCAAATCTGATTGAGTGTGAGGTGACTAAAAAAGTGTATGTTTGTATGGATGCTTTGTGTTATTGTAAACAAATATACAGGAAAAAAAGCATGTTACCAGAGCAAAGGAAGCAGAATTAATTTAATTATTTGTTTGTAAAAAGGGGGTGAGAATCTGTAAGTTATACTTCTCTCTCCTTTTCGAGCGCCAAAACATTTGGTTTGATCATGTTTTATGGTTCTTTGTTACCTGATGATTCTATGAGCTCGAAATAAAACTCAACTAATTAACTCGTGGTAACGCAGTGAACAAAAAATTTCCAAGGATGGTTTGTTGTGAAAGATAAAGAGGCTTTAAAAATGTCATATAATCATCAAATATCTATTACAGACACTAGTTAATACCCAGTACATTTACAAGAGAATAATTAACACACAATCTGCGCCTAACATCAGGGTGTGTGTGTCTGTACACTGTCCACTAAATACCTAAAAACACAGTAACACATACAGCAAACACACATTTTCCAAGGAAGAAAAACGAAGCAGCCATAATAGTTTTGTTTCCATGGATCAAGAGGCTCTAAAACTGTATTAGAATAACTGAACGTGTCATTTCAGACTCAACACCAGTAAAACTCAGTGCATTTATTAGAGAACGAGGCTGATTAACACACGCTCTAACATCAGTGTGCGCCTGCGTCTGTGAAATCCAACCTAACGTTTCCGTCCACGGGTAGGTATTTGCTCCGAGCTGCTTCCACAGACTCGACCACGCCCCGGTCAGGTCAAACCTGCTGCGCTGCATCAGCCAATCACACGCAAACACAAACCACCAATCGCAGCTCTCGCATTCTCCACACATGGGGAATTGTCTATTGTTCCGTCAGCCTTCCTCAAACGTTTCCAGCTCTTTTCATTCTTCTCAACGCCGCTCCTGCTCGTGGTGAAGCCGCTGGTGCATTGTGGGTCCATTTGTTCTGATAAAATGTCAGTCACAGCTCGTCCTGAGCCAACCCGGGCCATCTGAACCGACTCCGCCTCCCCGCCAGTCGCAACCAAAGCATGTGAAAGTGGGCGGTAAAAGAACAAACTAACATTGTGACCAGCTGCCCACCTTGGCAGCGACGGAAAACAAGATCTGTGTGTGTGTGACGACGCGAGTCTGGGCTTTTAATGTCAAGAGTCAAACAGTAAAGAAAAGTATGAGCACAAGGGAAAACATCTGCACCGACAAAGACGCACTGATTAAACCTCGAAAAAAACAGAGAACGCATCACCACGAGATCAGAACAAGAGAGGTTTAAGACCAAAATATATGTTAGAAGGAGAACGAAGAGACAATAAACGTGTTCAAGTGAGTTGATACGGATCAGTGTCACAGTAAATATCAAATTATTACTTAATTTTAAAGGGAAAGTTTCAGTCCCTTATAAAAGACAAAACAAATAGATATTTGTGGGTTTAGATTATTGGTAAAAAGAAAAAAACCTAAGAAGACCAAAGATAGAAAAGCAAGATAAATGACATAAAAGACAACAATAAAAAAAAAAACTGACAAAAGATGTAACGATAACAATGACAAAGACACAATGCAAATACTATATAAAACATGCGATAAATTAAAAAGTGCAAAAAACAAATGTAAAAAGGATGAAACAATAAGAAAATGATGTAAATGACAATGTGATGAAAACATCAAAGATGAAACAAGAGAAAAAAAATACACAAAAGACAAGAAAAATACACAACAGACAAGATAAAAATAGAACAGGAAAAAAGACGCATTATTAAAAAAACAACATAAAAGACACAGAAACAATGTTAAAGATGCACCAAGACAAAAGACAGACAAGCCCTGACAAAAAGCAAAAAAGAAAAGACTTAAGATGCAAAAATTAATAAAAAAAAAAAACAGCACAAAAGGCAACAAGACAAAAAGGATCCAAAAGACAAAAAAACAATATGCAATGATAAGAAAACGGCATTAAAGTCACAAAAGACGAGCGAGAAACGCCGCAAAAGACAAATAACATAAAAGGATCCGTCGAGACAAAAACTCAACGTTGTACGGAAACAGAAAAGACGCAACACGAGAAGAAGCACACGAAGACGCGAAACGGATCCAAGCGCCGTGAACCCGTCTAACCCCGGAACGCTGAACCCGGCGGACGCTCGGGTTTTCTCCGAGTCCGACTCCAATCACGTCTGAACACACAGCGATCGACCCGGCGTCACTTTAGGAAAATGAAGTCGTATAAACGTCAGAGCCGCGGTCGTTCTACTGCCGTAAAACTCCAGCCGATTCCAGGGAAGAGACAGGAAGCTAAGAACCCCCCCACACACACCCCGCCCCCCTTTATGGACGTGTATTCTGTCGTTAATTGAATGAATAATCACGTGTGAGCCTGTACGGTCATTCTCTTCTTCCTCCTGTTCAATCACTTCCCTTCAATAACCTTGTATCAGGTGAACTACGCGCTATAATCCTGTTATTAGAACGAGGCTTACGCTGTCGGGGGTATAGACAAGGGTATATCCCCCAAATCCCCCCAATCCTCTGCTATATATAAATCTATCCGCGATAATTATCAGACAATCGATATGAACTCAGTTTGAGCTGCGTGGACCTGATGGCGGCAGAATAATAATAACAATAATAATACATTTTATTTGTAACGCACTTTACATTTTTTAAACAACCTCAAAGTGCTAATAATGTGCAAATAATGATCCGAGAACTACTTTTTCCACCTCAAAACTCCACCTAGGGACTGAAAATGACCCCATACGAAAGACGGAACACGGACCATCGACGCGAACCACATTTGATCTCCGTCGGCCTGTCGCTGCTGGATTTGTGTCCAAAAACAGTGGTTTTCAACTGCAGCGCCCCCGTGTGGATGATACCCCCGGAGGAGCTGGACCAGCGTCCTGACAGGGTTCTTCCACCTGGGGTCCACGACGCCGGTTATCAAGGGAACAGAAATCCGACCAAATCTGTCCGAGTTATCGCCGAAACACCACGGAGATCCGGCGGCGGTCGGGGTGAAACCGTGACATCCCTGAAAGTCGATTATGTACAGCCTCGTTCACAGACGTACAAACTGTTAATACTGGGTCTATTCTTCTACGGTTTGTTGCACCTCAACTGTTCAATGTCAGCGTTTTTTTTGTTTTTTTACCAGTCCTCTTTTTATTCCTCCAGTTCTTTAGGTATAGTGTGTTTGCTCTTGGATTCTATTTATATTTTCAAATTCTAGTTTTACTGTGTGTCATGGTGCTGCATTACAATTTAGACTCAATAAAATCTATCCATCTATCATCTACCTATCCTATTTTTATTTTGTCCTACATTAGTTCTATTCTTATTTTAGTTTTTGCAAAATTCTATTTTCTTATTTTACTTTTTCATTTTTGTAATTTTATTTTTGCTCTATTCTTATTTTCTGACATTGTTTTTTTTATTCATATTGTTGCGTTGACTGGAGAAGTACAGCTAATCTCACTGTTCTATTCTATTCGATTCCATCCTGCTCTAGTCTATTCTATTTTATCCTATACTATTCTATTCTGCTCCATTCTATTCTATTGTTCTCTTCTTTTCTCTTCTATCTTCTCCTCTCCTCTTCTCTCCTCTTCTATCCTCTTCTTTTCTCTTCTATCCTCTTCTCTTCTCTCCTCTTCTCTTCTCTCCTCTCCTCTATCCTCTCCTCTTCTATCCTCTTCTTTTCTCTTCTATCCTCTTCTTTTCTCTTCTATCCTCTTCTTTTCTCTCCTCTTCTCTCCTCTACTCTCCTCTTCTCTCCTCT
>JAPQRP010000006.1:34922733-34933687 GCA_037367295.1 Apogon hyalosoma | reverse complement strand
AGCGCTGCGGTACTGTTTATCTGCCAAATGTTCAAACCGAAGCGCTGCGGTACTGTTTATCTGCCAAATGTTCAAACTGAAGCTCTGCGGTACTGTTTATCTATCAAATGTTCAAACCGAAGCACTGCGGTACTGTTTATCTATCAAATGTTCAAACCAAAGCGCTGCGGTACTGTTTATCTGTCAAATGTTTAGACTGAATCCCTGGACACACACACAGATAATATAACATAGATTTTGTGGGTTATTTTGTTTATGTTTCTTATTACACTGTTGATTTACTATTAACTTTTGTTCATTTTATTCATTACTTTGGCTGTTTTTGTTCATTTTGTCCTTTTTTTTAACTTTGTTTCAGTGAATTTGTTGTTTTTGTTCACATTTTTTAAAATCACTTTGTAGGTTTTTATTCGTTTTCGTTCATTTTATCCACTGTCATTGATCCAACTCCGTGGGTTTTACTGGTGAATCACTGTTGTAGAAGATGACGGTGTTTCCATGGTAACTACGGAGCCTCTGAACGTCCAAACGGGTCGTATCTGACGACCGTGGAGCTGTTTCATGTCTTCCGTTTGATCAGTCAGGGGTTGGTTTCGTTGACCGAAGCAGTAACAGCCGGATAATGGACACACACTGGAAGATGCTGGAGGACGGATATTTACACATACCACACGGAAGCACGGAACAGAGGGTCACGTCTCCAAACGTCCCCGTGGTGGAGGTCAGAGGTCAGGGCGGAGCGTCCAGACGTCCAACCCTGGACCATGAAGTGGAAAAAAAAACACAAACACAGCCTTGAATTCATGAAACTAAACACAGAATATGAAGAGATTATTATTATTATTAATGATTAAGGAAACGAATAGAACAGAAGTGAATAGAACCGAACAAAGAAAACTGAACAGAATAGAAAAGAATTTAATAAAACAGAACTGAATAGAAAAGAACTGAATAGAATCGAATCAAACAGACTAGAACCAAATTGAACAGAATAAAACTGAATAGAACAAAACAGAATAGAACTGAATAGAAGGGAACTGAATAAAACAGAACTGAATAGAATCAGACTAGAACCAAATTGAACAGAATAAAACCGAATAGAACAAAACAGAACTGACTAGAACAGAACAAAACAGAACTGAATAGAACAGAGCAGAATAGAATCAAACAGAAGAGAATAGAACTGAACAGAACAAAATAGAACTGAAAAGAATAGAAATGAAAAGAATAGAATGCAACAGGACAGAGTAAATAAAATGGAAGGGAACAGAGTAGAACTTAATAGAACAGAATAAAACCAAATAGAGTAGAACTGAAAAAAAGAGCAGAATAGAATAGAATAGAATAGAATAGATATACAGAAATATTTCCACATTCCGCTTGTTGAACTTTCCAGCTTATAATAAATCAACACAGTAAAAGGTTCGAATAATAATAAAGAAAACACAACGTCTGGTGCTGAACAGCTTCTACGTTCTTTATCATGTTCTTTATTCAGAAAATATTCTGATGAATCAATGCAAATACAGAGGAAATACATCACATAGAAGATAAAGACATGTCCGACACGTCCTGGATAAATGGATGAACATTCAGACTCTTTATGAACTACTTTAAAGACTCACACCGATAAAAAAACAAACAAACAAATGAATGATGTTGAAATGATCTGTCACCAGGTTAAAGGTCACTCGTTCATTCACGCTGGGGCGTTCTCGCGGTCAGTCTCACATCACGTTTAACCTTTGACCCCGGGGGTTTCCATGGCGGCGTTTCCGTAGTTACTGTTCGACTCGGCGGCGACGAATCGACAGTTGTACGCGTTAATGTCGTTGAAGTCACGTAAACGAGCGTCGAGTCCGCTCAGTTGTACATCGTCATGTGGAGCCACTGGAACCGAAACCACAGCATTTACAGGCAGATTTATGGAATCTAGCATCCAGTAATGTGAAATAGGACAAATGAGGTGATAATTCAATGTAATAAAGCCAATAACGGACTAACTTCTGAATAATGTAATACCATTTTTGACTTTTATATTGAAAGTTATCACATTATCAAGTGATTTTTTTTAATACTGAGCCAATTAAAGAATAACTTATTCCGTTATTAGATAAACATTATTGACTGTTATTACGTTATTGGTTGATCCATGGTGTGAATAGTGCTGCTGTCTGTTGTTGTTGTTGTTGTTGTTGTTTGTGTCTGTACCTGTGTGTAGCTGACGGTTACAGATCCCACTCCTCCCATGTCATACGCTTGAAATTTATCTGCAACAAAAAACAATCAATAATCCAGAACATCTGCAGGTTATAAAGAAGGTAAATGGACGACTTTAAAGACACTGTTTTCTGTGTCTTTGGTCACATTTCATTCCTCCTTCAATCATCCATCCATCCATCCATCCAGCCATCCAGCCATCCATCTGTCCAGCCATCCATCCATCTGTACATTGTACATCCATCCATCCATCCATCCATCCATCTGTCTGTCCATCCATCCATCCATCCATCTGTACATCCATCCATCCGTCTGTACATCCATCCATCCGTCCGTCCATCCATCCATCCATCCCTCCATCCATCCATCCATCTGTACATCCATCCATCCATCCATCCATCCATCCATCCATCCATCCATCTGTACATCCATCCATCCATCCACCTGTCTGTCCATCCATCCATCCATCCATCCATCTGAAGGTCTATTATGTCCACAGAACAAGTTTTACATCTTTAATTTCACTCCATTAATTAAAAACCTGACCATAACTCAGTGTTGTATTTATATTTTGTTCAGTGTAAATGAGCAGAAAACCTCAAGTATCTTCAGGTCCTTTGGAAAACACCTCTTAACCATCTTCTTCATCAAGAGCTCAGGTCGTACTCCGTCTCCTCTTATCTCTATCTTGGTTTCATCTTCAGACTTAACACCAAACAGTTCATTCAAAAGCCTTAAATCTGCAGATCTCTGCTGCTGATTCAGATCTATGAACCTACACTGATGCGTCTGAGCCTCATGTTCTTTAAATGATCTGCAGCTTCACTGTAATCATGTTTGCGTCCTTACGGATCATGCTCTCCAGCTTCATGAGTAGATACAGGAACCCTGGGTAGCTGATGGTCATGTCGGGCTCCGTGTACCTCAGTCCGACCAGCTGCATCACCAGGTCGTCCACCGTGATGCCTGCAGACAAACGCAATAAACGTAAAATCAAACGTATGTCGGGTTTATTCTACGTTCAGTCTGTCTCAGCTTTCAGAACTTACTAGTATTTTCTTCTTATTGTTCTAGTTTTATAACTTCATGAGGTAAATCCTGGATAATAAAGATGATGTTTAGGTAAAGAAGCATCGGTTGAAAGAAGAAAGACATTTCAGCTGGTGATGCCACTGATCTATCAGCAAAATCCTTCTACAATAACAGTAAAAGTAGTGAAATTTGACCTTGTCTCTGCACATTAAAGCCTGACGTGTCATCGCTGACACACCCTGCACATGTGCAGTTTGGATGGCTGTAACTCTTAATGTTTGTTCAATTGGAAAAATTCCAACGGATTCTGAAACCTGAGACGTTCTGCTTTATAGGTTTTATTGGGTCATTACGGTAATTTCACTCACGACTGTACTATAAGGTGGAGAAGAAGTCGTTTCAGCAGAATTCTAACATGCAGTAAACTGTAATTCATTGCAAGATTTTGAAAGATCTGGAAAAAAATTGCTCTGGAAAAATGGGCAAAAATGGACTCACTCATAGCATATTTTCAAGCCATTTATTTAGTCAAAATAAGAAAAAAAAAAAAAAAAGCCCAAGCGGATCATTTTAGACTTCGGGTTTACAGGGTTAAAGAGTTAAAATACATCCACTTTTCACATTCCTTCTAGTGTAACGTCTATACATCTATTATATAAATGAACATAAACCTGTGTATACTTTGCATGTAATTTGAATTTATCTAAAGTTGATAAACTGTAGACTGGTGTAAGTCGGATTTTTACTGTTAATAAACACAGGTTGGATCTGTTCGTGTGGTTTTATCATCAGTCACCATTGGACTGGACTCTAGAGGTTCTACATTTGTGTCCTGTTTGCTTCAGTCTCTCCATGAACTCAACATTTTATCCAGACTAATAAAATGAGGACATTTTCTCTATTTCCAGTTGATAACAAGTGGTTCCAGGCACAACACACCCCGCCCCTCACATGTACTGTAGCTTGTTTTGGTATCGATCCAGCTGATGTCATCATGTATGTGCATGAATTTGAAGTAAATTGAAACAAAACTGATGCTTTTATAGACATTTCACATTTCACCCATTAAAAGTAAATGGGAGAAGGAAAAAGAATTTAAAAATTCATAAAACATTTGAACTTTGACTTACTTTTCCCAAAATGTAATGAGATCTATTCTGGGTCACTGGCAATCTATAAACATAATTTGGTATGAATTCAACCAATAGTTTTGCTGCTAGAGTGTAAACAAACAAACAAACAAACAAACCGAACCAAAAACAATACCCCACCCCCATAATCAGATCTGATTTGACATGATGGGAAACTGAAAATGTACGACATAACATGACGTACACATTACATTTACATCTTTTTATTTATTTACTTTTTCCAACTTATTTTATTGAGTTTTTTTGTCACAGGTTAGATGTATACAACATGCCTTTGTATATGAAAACATACACAGTCAGTAACCTAGGTGACAGCAATAGTATATAAAAGCAACATAAAACAACCTCAACAAAGAACAAAACAGACAACAAACAAACAGTACCTCGACATTAAAGAGTACATGTATACATTCCTATGAAGGTCAGTGTAAACATACATTTTTACTTTATCGTCTTGATGTTATTGTCCTGCTGCCAGGTCAGAGCCTAGATAGCTCAGTCGGTAGAGCATCAGACTTTTAATCTGAGGGTCCAGGGTTCAAGTCCCTGTTCAGGCGAAGTGTGTTTTGAAATCCATGAAGAAGAGAGAAGAGCAACTGCAAATGCACCTGATGTAGACCACAGAACACTTTCAATTGTTTTTTCTTTTATATTATTGTGTGCTATCTTTTCCCTGAACTCCTAGATACATTCACTAGATTATCAACATTAACATTAATGTAAACACTGGTAGAATGCTCTCTATAATGTACATTATGGAGGTCATCACTGAAGAACTTTTGGTATGAAGTATTTCCTGTTTTTTGCAAAAGTGGATTTTGTAATCAGAGCCTGGATAGCTCAGTCGGTAGAGCATCAGACTTTTAATCTGAGGGTCCAGGGTTCAAGTCCCTGTTCAGGTGAAACAAATTTTAAGATCCATGAAAAACAGTCCACAACACATCTAATGTGTGTGCGTGAAGTTCCTTCTACAGTCACAGCTACAACCACCGACAGTAAACAGCATTTCCTTGGCATATGTTCTGATTTCTTAGGAAAATATCAAATGGTTATGATCTGATCCACAAGTCATTTCATGCATGAATCAAACTGTGCATCCTTGTTCAAAAGATCTTCATCGGGTGAATCAACAACTTAGATCCACGTTCGTTAAACAACTGTATTTTGTGCATCTTTTATCGAAAACAGTCAAAAACGTACAGGTCGATTTAAAACAGCCTCTCCAAACAGCTGTCAACAAACAACCCTCCACACCTGGAACCCCCCAGGACTTGGACAATGACCCATCCCACCCCACCTTTACAACCCTGACACTCACTTAGGGTCATTAACAAATAGGAAAGGCTTTTTTTCCGTGTGACTTTCAGGGCCTGGGTAGCTCAGTCGGTAGAGCATCAGACTTTTAATCTGAGGGTCCAGGGTTCAAGTCCCTGTTCAGGCGATGCAAGTTTTAATGGAGCTACGATTACACAAGAGAGATGTCCGACGTGGTGTCCTCATATAGACCAAGACATAAAAATACGTCTGTATCGAAACAATTGATAAGTGCCGACAACAGCAACGTTCAGGTGCTTCATTTACTCATGAACAACAAAGAAAACCGAACATCTTCACTCTCACTAAATATATGAAGATGAAGGTAACAATCCCTCCTTCGTAGATGCATCAGAGTCCTTTTCCTCATCACTTCACCCATGAATGCAACAGCCTCATGAGAGGAACCCTATGTCCACAACGTTCTGTGTTCATAAAATGAGGTCAGCTGATGCCCTGAATATACTGAAGGACCAGGTCTGAACATCAGCACAGTTTTTTTTCATATTCCAAGACGAAAGAAAAAAAAAAAAAGATTAACCAAGATCAGACTGTCAAAGTCTGGTTCAGGAGCAGGAGATGGATTTACCGCCACAGAGTCCAGACCTGAACCATACTGAGGATCTTTGAGATGTGATGGAGAAAACTTTACACGGCGTCCCACTCCATCATCATTTTAAGATCTGGATGAAAATTAAGGAAACGATGGACGATAATCAATGTTTTGACTTTGGATAACCACTGACATGATGCTCCAGTGAATGTGGTCAAAGCCAAAGAGTCAAAGAAATGTTAGAGATTTTTAAAAAAGAGATTTTATACAATGTAGACCCCTTTAACTAATAATAATAATAATAATAATAATAATAATGCATCAGACTTATATAGCGCTTTTTTGGACACTCAAAGACGCTTCACAGACAAACTTATGCTCGAGATCTAAATTTCCCCGCTATCCCTGATTGATTAGTTGTGTCTTTTGTGTTCACATATGTGGCCGTTCCACCCTTGAATTGGTCTGAACTGAACCTAATTTACTCCTGAACATAAAGGAGCCTGAGATTATGTGAGCAATGAGGCACTTTAAACACTGAGATGGACCGTGTTTACACTGACTGACTGACACCGGATCGTACAATTGTATTCTTTAATGTCGAGGTACCGTTTGTTCATGTCTGTTTTGTTCATTGTTGTGATTGTTTTATTTTGTTTTTATATATAGCTGTCACTTAGGTTATTGACTTTATATCCTTTAACATACAAAAGTGTGTTGTATACATGTGACCTGTGACTGAAAAAACTCAATAAAATAAGTTGGGGAAAAAAAAAAAAGTTTAAAAAGTATTTCCTATTTTTTGGGGTTTTTTTTTGCAAAAGACTAATAAGAAGAGGATGAAGACGAAGAAAATGCAGAGTATGGACACAATGATGATGAAGAAGAGGAAGACTACTACTACTCAAGAGGACAGACTGAGAAAGAGAGCAATAATCAACATAGTAACAGTGAACAGCAGTCACATCTCCAGTGTGAAGTCCATGTACCATGAGCAGAATAACTTGTGTCTTTGATAACTTCTTTGTTCTCAATTTAAAACTTCTAACACCTGAACAGGGACTTGAACCCTGGACCCTCAGATTAAAAGTCTGATGCTCTACCGACTGAGCTATCCAGGCTCTGATCGATACAGAACCCATGAACAAACGCATTAATGGAACTGTGGCGTCAGGGTTTGTCGTTGTTGTTGTGATGTGCATCTCAGTTGCAGAATGTTTGCGTGCATGAATCCCTTCAGAGCTCAGTGGATTGAGTGTCCGACTTTTAATCTGAAGGTCCAGGGTTCAAGTCCCCGTTTAGGCGGCACAACCTTTAAAACAAACACAGATCCTGTTCTCCACCTGAGGACTGTGTTCTGGAAATGGTCTAGATCTGACTGTCACCTCTTTGCACTGTTTGTGTTGAAGGCAGATAACTTTCTACATTCTCCGTTAAATTTCTGTTTATTCTTTGTGTTTGTCTTCATCTTCTCCTTTGTCTTTTGGATTTTCATTTCCCTCTCCTTCTTCTTCTGAGGTCCTTTGTCTGTTATTTCCAGCATCTTCCTACTCTTTAATGTCTCCGTCAACCTCTTCTTCATCACCTATATTTTCTTCTACTTCATCTACATCTACTTCTTCTTTTTCTTCAGGTCTGTTTGTCTTAGTCATTATGGTTTTCATCTTCCTCTTCTTCATCTCCATTGTGTTCATCTTCACTGCCTTTGTTGTTCTTCTTCTACGTCTTCATTCACTCCTTTTCTTTTGTCTTCTTCGTCTTCATCCTCATCTATTTCCTCATTATCTCTGTCTTCTTTAGTTTCTTCTTGCTCATCTTCACATCTTTGTTAAATACTGAACTAAAGCCATGGCTGTATTCCACAGTTCTGCTTCTGTGTTCATTCTTTTTTTTCATTCCTTCAGAGCCTGGATAGCTCAGTCGGTAGAGCATCAGACTTTTAATCTGAGGGTCCAGGGTTCAAGTCCCTGTTCAGGCGACTGAACTTTTAACACAAGTAAAGGTACATATAGACCTATATATAAGTACAACAGTATCAAAGGGATAAACATAAATAAAGTGCAGATGACAGCAACAAAAGCGTGTATAATGGAGGTGAGAAGTAGTAATGACAGGAAAAAAAAAATTTATGCAAGAAATCACAAATCTGGAGGTTGTACCAACACATTCTTTAACATCCATGACTTTTTCTATGAACTTCTGGATCTTTTAACGTATCAGATTTCTCTTTCCAAACCTTAAATCCTCTTTTATGTAAAATCTCTGAAGCCATGACTGTAAAAACATCAGTAAAAACATCCTGCTACTTCTACGCTTGTTACAAAGGGAGACATTTGACTCCCCCTGCTGGTCAGATAGGGCTATAACAACACTGAATCCACACTCAAAGACAAATCACCAAACTTTCTTTAATCATATTCATTAACCTGTAAAGACCCACTGCTACTTTTGTGGCAGTTCCCAAATCAATTTTTCTCTATTTTTAATCTTTCTTAAGTGATTTGTCACCAGTTATTCTAATATTGTGCTCTATATTTTGCATTTTTAAGTAAAAATCATGTAAATGGTAAATGGACTGAACTTATACAGCGCATTTTCATGCACCTTCGTGGTGCCCAAAGCGCTTTACAATTTCCTCACATTCACCCATTCACACACACTCATACACCAGTAGGCGGCTGCTGCCATGCAAGGTGCTGCCAGACCCTACTGGGAGCAATTTACTGACTTCTTCTTCTTCAATTTGTGCATTTAAAAGGATGTATAAATCCATTATAATAACAAAATTTATAACATTATCTGAATAAGTGAATATCTAGTTATAAAAGAATGCATAAAATAAGATATTGCAATTAATACAGACTACCTTGATTAGGAGATATTATCACATTTATTAATGATTGCATTTGTAGTAAATATTTAAAGTGCATATAAATAATATAGTTTATATTAAAAACTGATTATGCAAATCTGGTTGTGTGTGAGGTGACTAAAAAAGTGTATGTGAATGGTTTGTATGGATGCTTTGTGTTATTGTAAAAATATATAGAAAAAAAAGTGTGTTAACAAAGCAAAGGAAGTGGAATTAATTTAATTATTAGTTTGTAAAAGGGGGTGGTAGTCTGTAAAATATACTTCTTCCCACTCCTTCTCGAGCACCGAAAAAATTTGTTTGACCATGTTGTATGGTTCTTTGTTATCTGATGATTCTCGAAATAAAACTAAACTAACTGATCATGTAATGTTCATGAAAGCTCAGATTAAAGTTGAGGAATATTATATAAAAAAAACAGAAAAAAACTGAAGAAAAAGTGACTTTTTCAGTCAAACCTATCATTAACTGAACATAAACCCAGTGTGTCCATCCACTGTCACTGATCCAACTCCATGGGTTTTACTGGTGAATCAGTGTTGTAGAAGATGACAGTGTTTCCACGGTAACTACGGAGCCTGTGAATGTCCAAATGGGTCATATCTGATGACCATGGAAAGATAAAGAACTGTATTTTACACCAATTATTTACATGGATTGATTGAATTAGTGGATCAACAGGTATTAAACAGTTTAGATGAGTCGATTATTTTGGTCACCTTTGGTTGTTTGGGTCTTTATGGGTTAAAAACATGAGCTTCAGTTTGCTAAAATGCTCTTGTGTATGTGTTTTTTCATGTCGGTGTCGGTGTTGTACCTGCTGCCTTCAGAGCCGGGGCGACCTCCTGATACTCCAGACGCTGGGTTTTGTTCTTGTCAAACACCAGGAAGATATCCTAAAAATATTAATGAAACATCAGAGGAGTTCATGAGTTCATCTGCAGAGTCCAGAGGTGGATTTAAGAGACATAACAATTATTCAGCATCAAGATTCATAGACTCTAAATGGAATAAATGGACTGTTTACAGAACTCGGAATGGAGGAAAGAGTAAATAATGTGAATGTAGTGTTGTGTAGTGTACCCAAGCAACGTGTGTTTGTTTGTTTTTTTTGTTGTTTTTGGTGACTGTGTTTATAAAATTTCAATAAAAACTTAAGTGAATAATGAGTTTATCAGTTACGGCCAAAAATGTTCTTTGTGACACTGCAGTAACCCTGAGCTTTGACCTTTACAATCAGACAAAAAAAATGAAAATGACAAACAGCTCAGTAATGCACAGTTTTTAGTGGTACGTGGTTTTCAAATAAAGCTCCTGAACTCATCAGTACAGTGGAATAAAGTCTCAGTTCTGTGCCCACGGGCGTCCTTACCGTCCACCTCCTGATCTTGTCCCACAGACTCTGGAAGTCCATCCAGTTTAACTGAGCGATGCCTTGGCTCTGAGGAAACACTGAGGTCAAGGAAAAGAACTGGATGTCCACAACAATCTAAAACTTTCACTGCGGGTTCTAAAACTGGTGGAAAAAAAAAAAAAACACTTCTACTGACCCCTAACGAAGACCTGCCCTGCCATCCAATGCTGTGTTTGGAGAAAGTAACTGGACAATGGAGCTCTGACAAATGGTTTCAGATCCATCAGGGACAGTATGACTATTTGTCAGCAACATTGGAGCTGACTACAACATGTCATTGACTCATTTCCTTTTACTCTTTGTTACGCAACTTAAAACTTCTAACGCCTGAACAGGGACTTGAACCCTGGACCCTCAGATTAAAAGTCTGATGCTCTACCGACTGAGCTATCCAGGCT